>LBNU01016029.1:28686-41139 GCA_014162995.1 Artemisia annua
AAAAGACAAAAACTAAAGGACAAAATAAAGAATCGGATACATTCGGCCGGCTTGTAACAAAGAATGTGATTAAATCATTAAATCCACTCATTGGTTAACTTTGCAACAAGAAGATTCTTTGTTTGTATTTTGTAGCAAGATGTATATAAAGTTAATTACACCATACACGATCATTAATCATCTGATGACGGCGAGTTATGTTTTGAATCACGACTCTAAATACTACTCGATAGTTTTAGAAAAACTAAGCTTCGAACATGTTTAATTAACTTGAGTTAACCACTACTTTTATCGTTTTTCTACACACTATCAAAACTTGCTAAACGAGTCACTGTCATATCAAACTTTGCTAAGTCACTAAGGCTAAGCACTAACGTGACCCATATTGCATCATCATTCCGGCTGCCACCTCAGCTTTCTCTCTCTTCAACCCATTTTCACCTCTCTCCCCACTAACGTGACCCATGTATATTGCAACGTTCAAAAAGGAATAAAGCACACATTTTCTAGTTTTGAATTCGGTCATCAGCTCGAACGATTTGGATTTTTCACCCGGCGACCGATTTCCCCACTAGGGCGTCGACCGATTTCGAATTCAGTCGTGGGAAACTTGTGACCGATTTCCTCAGCCCCTTAGTGGGCAGCCTAAATAAACTTTCTTAAATCAATCAATTAGATCATTTTGGTAACATAGTACCTTATGTTAACCGTTTATCTCTTTAAAAGTATCCAAATTATTTATCATGTCATCTAATACATCGTTGCAACTCATTCTTATAAGGTTTTATTATTATTATTATTATTATTATTATTATTATTATTATTATTATTATAAGAAAAAAAAAAGTTAAAAATAACTTATAAAAATGAGGTTGAAGTGAGGTATTGGATGATATAATGTATATTTGGACAATTTTAAAACAATAACCGGTTAATATAAAATACCGCGTTATCAAAATGGTTGTATTGGTTAGTAATTTTTACTAATGAATTAAGTAAAAACAAAACATAATAATGAAAAATCAACTCAAATGAATATAAACTAGGAGAGTGTAATAATTTTCGTGAAGATGAAACAGAAAATATGATATTGTTGGGTGTACAAACCCAATCCCACATCGGTAGAACTATAATCTCAAAGTTAACATATAAGCTTGATGGGCTACTCCTTCTATCACCGATTGATAAAAGTCTAAAACTATAGAACATAAAGAAGATTTTTCCTCAAAAAGGTAGGCCACCGACGCTTTTTTTTTCGTTTCAAAGTGAAATTTTGACTTTCGAACAAAAAAAGCTGAACAAAGTATGCGTTCTATTAAAATTGAAAGTTATAAAAATGCTCGTACATGTGTTTTACCTAGTTTTAGGGCTTTATTGGTTTTGCCTGTGCTTTACATTTCTATAATTCTACAAATGTCCCTTAATTTTTTTAATTGCTTTTTACACTTGCATTAATCATGATAGAAGGATTTGTAAGAACATTAAATAGAAAGATTTAGCATTTTCCTTCTTATTATCGAAACAAATACTTTACCATCTAAGAATGACCAAGCGTTTGTGTGTAAACATAAATCTTTTGATAAGATCAACCAGAGAAACATTGACTACAAATTTATAGTCAGATTTTTACCAAATACTTGTATAAAATTAATACTGACTTCCAACCACCATAACCAATTTTACAACACATCCACCTACCCGATTACTTTAACTTTTAAAGGTAACAACTTGGCTAATTGGCTTCGTACATGAGGGCCTTAAATATATTTATATGGCTCAGTCTTATAGTCTCAAGTCAACTCGTACATGAGGTACAACTTTCTTTAAAAATTAGGAACTACTAATGTTAAGCATTTTAAAGGAAAAAAAAAAAAAAACAAAACAAATAGTACTCGGTCGAGATCACGACCCACTTCTCATCTTTTCGCCCCTCTTCTCGATCGCGACCCACACTCCACAACAAGCTCGACCGATTGGACCGAAGACGACCGAGTCGGTCTCGACTGTTAGAAAGTGACTTAAACTTTAGGGGTTATTTGGTAATTTGTGTAACTTGTCCTACAAGTTTGTTTTGAATTTTGGTAACTAATCTATCACGGTTAGTCTTGGCTATAAATAGGGATTGATAACATTAGAATTCTTTGTACCTTTTGAATTTGTGGTTGGTACCTTTTGAATTAGTTTTTGGTTTGGTACCTTTGAATTTGGTTTTGTATTTGATTTGGTTATTTGAATAAAGCTTCCGCTTCGTTTGTTTGATTTTGTTTGTTTGTTTCTGTATTTGAATTATCAACAAGTGGTATCAGAGTCAGGTTCGGTTTAGCCAGGTTATGATGAAAAAGAAGAAGAAAAAAAAGGAGTTTGTTTGGGTTCGTTTGATTTTTTGGGTTGAAAGAATCGCTTGAATTATCTTTGGAATAACTGATTTTGGTGGAGCATCTGGTAATTAAAAATTGTTTGATCGATTGTTAGTTTTTGTTTTCTGATTGAATAATCGATTTGTTTTTGGGTTCATTAGGATCGATTTGTATTACAGGACTTTTGTTTGGTATTGGCCATTAATAGTTGGGCTTTTATTTAGCTTGGATTGAATATTCAGCCTACTGCCTACATGTGAATTAGTTACTGGAATTAGTTTTGAAATTGTTTTGTTTTGAAAAAAAAAGTTTGTTTTGTTATTCGGATGGAGTTCAAGGGTATACGTTTAGAATTTGTTTGTTTACTGCTCATTCGATATTTGAATTTGGTTCGCTTTTTGGTATTTGAATTTGGAATTTGGACCGTAATTCTTATCGTAATAAGTGGGTCATTAGAATTATTATCCGTAGTATATTTGGGGCGTTTGAATTGGAGCCCGTTCGTCAAGTTATTTAATTAACTTGTATTGGTTTGATACTTGGATAATAAGTGAATTTGGACCGTAATTCTTATTACATAAGTGGGTCATTAGAATTTGAATTTGATATTTGGGTCGTAATTCTTATTATATAAGTGGACCATTGTAATTTGAATTTGGTATTTGAAATTTGAAGATCGATTTGGTGTTTGAAGACTTGGTTCAAGTCGTTTGAATTTTTTTCGATCATTTGAAATTTGTTAATTTGGAAAATTTGGGATCTTCGTTCGTCGGGCTTTTGAAGATTGGTTGCCCGAGTTTGATTGTCTTTGTTGAAGATCGTTTGAGCCGATTTGTTTGTTTGGTTGACCGTGTTCGAATTTATCGGTTAACGTTTGTTTGTTCGTTTTGAAGTCATCGGCGTTTGTTTTGGATCGAATATGTTTTGGATCGTTTTTGGAAATCGATCGTTCGCTTTGAATTAGGCTAGCATCTCTAGCGTTTGAAATTTGGAATTTGGAAATTTGAATTTGAAGGCGAAAGATTCGTTTGGTTTGAAGTTTCGAGTGGAGTTGAAGTCACGGTGGAGATTGTTAGAAAGTGACTTAAACTTTAGGGGTTATTTGGTAATTTGTGTAACTTGTCCTACAAGTTTGTTTTGAATTTTGGTAACTAATCTATCACGGTTAGTCTTGGCTATAAATAGGGATTGATAACATTAGAATTCTTTGTACCTTTTGAATTTGTGGTTGGTACCTTTTGAATTAGTTTTTGGTTTGGTACCTTTGAATTTGGTTTTGTATTTGATTTGGTTATTTGAATAAAGCTTCCGCTTCGTTTGTTTGATTTTGTTTGTTTGTTTCTGTCTTTGAATTATCAACATCGACCCTTATTGTGTCCAGCCTAACATCCTCACAAAAATTCTGATGTTCCAATCTTATTAGGTACGCATTAGATATCTCAGCCATTGGCGGGAATTTCGCCCGCATCCAAGGGTGTTCCCCGAAAGAGATAGAAACGGTTACGAGAATACTATAAGTTTAATATAGGCTTAGGTTCGTTTAGCTTCTATGACTCTCTTTATGTGTAGTCTATCTAATATAATGTATTTTCGAGGTCAATATTAAAATTATCAATACAATTTTAAGTTTTATTTGGTTTCAACGAATGCTAGATCACGTACATTTGAATTAAAAACTTATTCTCGTCGTGGAACTTGAGCATTTAAAACTTCAACCGTTTACCGTTTTATTTTAATCAAACATTAATAAACAAATAGTACAAAGTAGGGGCGCAATAATTTAAGAAATTCAACAACCAACCACCTTGCCTAATGATCTCATAAACCTCATGTGCAAGTGTCATTTATTTTTTTCCCACATAACTTCTTCCCACCAGCTTTCATCTTATTGCATAAAAAATGAAAATAAAATATGTAATAACAAGTTTGTTTTCTTAACATGCGCGTTGTATTCAGGGAAGAAACTAAGGGGTGTCTCGGGACACTCATGCATTTTTGTCTCGTAGTATTAGTTTTGTTAAAAAAAACCTCTAATTTTTATAAATGCACCCGGTCTCAAAAAGTTGTGTATGTAGTCTTGTTTGATTTCTTATAAATGCACCGGGTGACTTTGTCTTCTGATTCCGTCCCTGATTATGTTATGTTATATTTAACGGAGTATATATATCGAAGCACAACATCACATACATTTAAACTCAAAAATTGTTCATACACCACAAATATCTATAGTTCCAAAAGAGTTTTTTGGCGAAAGACAAATGGTCTGGTATGGGCTAATGTTTATAAACGAATGCAATAAGACAAATTGGCCCAATACATAAGTACCATAAGAGCCCACATTCATGGTTTCATTTGTGTGTTTTTGGACATGCCTATTTTAAGGTGAATTTTTGAATATGATTATGGGATTGCTGTTTTTTTACGTCTTACTCGACATTGTGAGCCGACTAATTCCAGGGCGACTGCCTTTTTGGATTGCTATTTTTCCTACCAAGATTTGTTGTAAACTTGTAAATGACTGTTTAACACATCTTCTTACTATTTTTGAGATTCAATATATACTTTCTAAAAGCTGCATGACATTCATATACATCTTACTGCACTAAATGCCTTTACATTTTTTAACGATGCCACTAACGCGCTTCAATCATGAGCTAGCTTCACAAATTTAGCTAATCCATCTTACGCCATGTAATATCTATCGTACACATATCTAGCAGAACTTCATAACGTATACTAGCTATATATATACCACTAGTGACATCGCTTATTATCTATTGCACTCACGTTCACCCAAACATTGTTCAAATATATGTGAGGAGTTCGTTCTTTGATGACATCAACCCTCACCCAATATGAAGTCTATGGTTTCCTAAGTTGCTTAATGAATTACTTATGGTTTGCAAGTTAGGTTGCATTTATTGGTCTCTTGTATTCAATACACTATAGCTACCATTACCCTTTAGAAAATGACTTAACAGCTAAACATTCCACATTTCCACCAAACCAAAAGCATGATAACAACTGTACCTAGGGAGCTTATATCAATAAATGTATGTGGTGTCTTCGTGTTCGACATATCGAGTTTCAACATTACCAGGGATATAAGCTTTTGTTTGGTTTAATGGTTTAATGTTTCACATGTTTGGCTTAATTAATATTTGGGTCAAGGACTCACGAATAGGTAAATACTAAATAGTACAGTTACGTTTTAGAGCCTAACACTAGAATCTGATTTTGGTATGGGAATAAAATTTACAACAATAATTTATTATGACAAATGAGATAGTGTTAGTCGACATTTGTATTGGATTAATTTATTTGGTTCAAGCTCACTTCTAGAATATTCATTCATACTTTATATATTATGTATTGTTCCTCTTGGTTAATGCAATACAGAATTAATGTAAGAGTGAATTCTGTATTCCAATAACGGTACATAATATGTATTAATGAATATTCTAGAAGTAGGCTTGAGCACAATAAACTAATCCAATAAAAATGTCGATTAAATAGAACCAAATACATAAGAATATCTTATGTTTGTGGTTGTAGAAATTTGAAAGAAATACTGTCACAATCATGATACATTTCTACTTTGTACGTATTTTCTACATTATCCAAAAGATATCGAACTTTATGGTTAGCAAAATGCAATAAACAAAAAGAGAAGACAATCACAGGACCAAAACAAAAATGTTACACGGTTGAACTTATTAGAATGTTCATCTTAAATATCTAAGCATTTAATAATTGGGGTATGCTACATCCACATAAAATTCTCACACAAAACCTCCACCAGCTGACGTGTCAGTGAGTGATTGGTTTAATCAGTGAGTGGGGTCTTTGATTAAACCACCCACCCGCTGACACGTCAGCGAGTGGGGGTTTTGTGTTGGAGTTTGTGTGTGGTTGTAGCAATTCCCTTAATAATTAATATACAAGTGGTTGATCAAAAACTAACAATTATGGTGTTTTTTATTTTTATTTTTTTATTATTATTATTTTTTTTAAATTGAAACCAGAGAAAACATGTAACGTAAAAGTTTTGAAACGGTGCATTGCACAAAAATAAAGTTTTTTAACGCAATTTTATAATCTGGAGAGAAAACCCTTATGGTTCGCACTTTGGAGAACCCTCCTCGGTACGCCCTCTAGAGTTCTATCTATGTAAAACCGCACTACATTATGGCCGGACCATATACAAGAATTTCAAGTCTCACTTTATTAATAGCTAAGACTTATAGTTATTGCTTTTTATTTTTGAGTTTTCAGTTTGACCCACATTTAAGAATCACATATAACCTGAATGGACAAATTTAACTGTGCATAGGGTTTGAAAGCAATCTGAAACTTGTTCTTAATTTGTGTCTACAAATCTTTCTAACTATGTGATCATGACACTTCAAGAGATGGATGGAGAAGATGATGAATGTCGAAGGATCGGTATGAATACTGTTTTTATTTTTTTTATTTTTTTTTTATTTTTTTTTTTTTGGATAAAATTTCAATTAAGTGAATAACAAACAAAATATAACTAGACAACTAGTAGAATAAAAATTACAAATCCATTAAAATGTGTTACTTTCAGCCAGCTTGCACCAGGGCCCAGACGGTGACCACCTTGTTGGATCACATTCTTGAATACAAGCAACAAAATGAATTACATCCACACATTAGTAATTAGCCCAATACTGGTCCTATTAGTCATCAAGCACCAGATTTGACAAATTGCCTGATGGATATATAGGAACACCCCCACCTCAATAAATGTATTTCTTTATCCAATCACATAATACAAATTCAAAAAACAACGACTCCAAGGTTGTGTTTAGCGCGGGGTTTATAAGTGCATAAACATTTAAAATAAACTAGCTTATAAAATAAATTTTGTTTGCTAGACAGATTTATAGAAACTTTTATAAACTATAAGCCTCCGAAAGCCAAAGTCAATTGAAACGTATATATGTTGGCAGTTGGCTTATAGTTAGTCAAACTGCTTAAATATGCTTCAAAATATTGTGGATTATCACACAAAAACTAGAAATATATTTTAATGTAATTTAATTTATTTATATGTAATTTTTAATCAACTTTCACTCAAACCAATTCGTCAAATAACTTTATAAAAATATAAGTTAACTTTTAGCTTATAATATAAGCTCCAGCTACAGCCTCAACTTTAGCCCATTTCGCCAAACATACCTTAATATTTCCATGAGTTTTAACGTCACTTATTTTTTAGAAGGAAATTGCCAAAAATTACATTACATTACACTTATATACATTTGTCAATAATATAACGAGGTGAAAATACTACAACCTCCGTTCTTATATTTATTGTCCATATTTTCTTTTTAGGTTGTCTCAACTTAATTGTCCACTTTCAAAAATAGATAGATAATATAGATTAAGTTTATCATATTAACCTCATTTGAGGTTATTATTATAAACTTTAAAGAAGTTACAGTATAAAATAAGAGGGAGGTGATTTACACACGTTTATTTTTTATTTGCACAATCGATTGTACAGACAATTAAAACATGTTATAAATAAAGTACAACTGCATGATAGACAAAATAGAGTGGAAATAAAGTTTTAGAGTGTCAATTCTCTTAATTAAATACCATGTTTTGTGAGTTTGAGTGTAATTGACATGTCGACATTGGTTATCTATCTTTTTAATTGGGTAGTTGTAGTTGTCGAATTATTTATGTCTGTCTCATCATGCCTAATCATGTTGATGCTTTGCTATTTCAGACTTTTGATTGCAATGCTTTTCTACACAACATATTTTTATTAGAAGTTTTTCAGTAAATAGGTTGTATTAAGTCAAAAAACAATTGTTTTAAGTTAATGACTACGTATAATATACTAGTTGTCATTCAAGTACTGTTACGAAGTTTATGTTTGAAAGGAGATTATGTGATTATCATGTTTGGGAAAAGTAATTATGGAAGATAAAAATACAATTTTAAAAAAGAATGTAAACCCATGTCTAAATGCAGATTAAACACCCTTTAAACTCAACATAGGAGTTTGGATTGATTTATTATAACATGACCAAGTAAAGTAAAGATTGTGAACTCTCAAATTTAAATGAACATAATCGATTTACTCACAAACAAAATAACATAACTTACTAAAGAACTTTTTTTTTTTTTTTTTTTTTTTTTTTTTTTTTCCTTCATGTGAGTATATGATCGACAATGTTCATCGAAAATTGAGAGTATCCAAATCATAAACGTTCTCTTTCCCAAGAAATAAATTATCACTAGATGAAATCACAAAATGATTTAAAAAATATTATCATAAACTAGATTAGATATGGCAATAATCCACGTGTGACCCTATCATTTGCCATAATTGGATACTCAGTGGGCCATACTAATATTGTGTCATGAAAAGCAACGTATGTGGGACCAAGTGACTTGTACCAGGATATGGCCAAGATTTGAAACCAAGTTGGAATTAGCTCAACCACATAAATTTGTGGTGGAAAGAAACCTCGACCACATTCACATGGTGTTGGCTTTGTGATCGGTACTTGCCATTATGTTGCCAATAAGTCTATGTTCTAACTCCTAATAGTGCCAATTGACAACTATATGTATGAACAAGAAGCGTATTGGTGTACATTAATTGTACAACATCTAATACTAAAAGTACCAATTTAACAAGCTTGAGTCATGAAGTTTGCGTGTCTAGAACATTGTCTATGTGGGAAATTTCAGTGGTTTAATCAAACTTTGACGCTGAAAAATCTTATAAAGTGTTGTAGTTGATAATATAACGTTTAACAAGTTAAAAGTATTAAACTGTCAAAAAATACGAAACAGAAACTGATAAAAAATTGTGTTGTACTGTCAAATACAGTGAGCCAGGAGGGTGAGGGTGGTAAAAAGTTTATAACACAACCCTATGCAATGTTTTGAACCTTTTAATCGTAGTCACTACATTAAATTCCGGATATATGTATGTTTAATATAGTGTTCAAATAATAATTAGATGATCAAACAAGGGTCAGGCATTGCTTGTTTCAAGCTAAATAAGCATAAGAAAAGTGCGATTTTAGTAAAAGTGGACTCAAAATATTAGTCTTGAAGTAATGGGATTCACACCGGCTATAATTAGAAGAGAGAAATGAACCATCTTAAGTTTTTAACCAAGTTGTTAGCTTAATTGGCTTAGTTTACGACACGTTAGATGGATTAGTTAACTTCTAAAAGAGGGTGACAAGCAGGTCGTATTAGGATGATTACAATTACCTAACTACATTTATTCAAAAAAAGTAAATAATATCTTCCCAACACAAGTAGATAACATGAATACATGATATGGTTATTTTTACTTGGCATAATGTCACAAAGCTAGATATTAGACAAGATTAAAAGGTCCAAAGAAAAAAAAAAAGTGACCATGATGTTACAGTAGCATCTTCCCTAAAATGTCCAAACAAAAGAATTGTTAAAAGTGTATTAAAAAAAAGGCAACATGTAGGACTATTCTATTACTCATCCATTATATATCCCATAACACATAAATCATAATCACCACCTTATCCTCCCTAACTTGAGTCCATGGCTGCACACACCAATAGAGTTTCTCTTGCAATGGAGAGAACTGGCCAATGGTAATTATCCACTACTTAATTAATCTCAATAAAATTTACACACACACACAAAAAAAGTTTTATCATTTTATTCAAATTTTTTAGAAACTCACATTTGTTTTGTATGATTTGTTCTTGATTAGGGTGTTCTCTCAAGATATACCAACTGATATTCTTATTCAAGTTGGCGAAGCAAAGTTTCCTCTTCACAAGGTATGATCATATCCATATTGGTGGAAATTTGGAAATTTATATAGTTTACTTGGTTATTGTGTTTTGATATGGCACATAGTTAGTTTTAAAGGTTTTATAAGGTTATGTATCCAAATTGCTTATTTGATCATTTGTTGTTAGATTAAATATTTATTTGACTAAGGGTGTGTTTGTTAAAAGTAGCCGTGAGGAGTAGCTTTTTGGATATTTAGCGTTCTTAAAAAATAGCCACAACTCACCGCTCTTTTGACAAACGATCACTAAACATCAAAATGCTTACCCCTCATCACCCAAAAAGCTTCACGCCGCTCTTCGTCAAACATACCCTAATTATCAATGAAACAAGGTTTATTGAACAAAGAGTCACATAGAAACAATTTTGGTCATGTTTTTAACTGCTTATACAAAACTGTGTATTTGATTAATTTTTAATAACGCAAGTGATTTAGAATTAACAGCTCGTTTTAGCGGTATCCGATGCGATATTAATGTCTTTAATAAGAGGGTGTGAGTTTAAGTCTCGTTATACATGTTATGTTATGCATGTATGCTTGTTTGCTTTATTAGAAAAACACATGTTAGTAGCAAACGCAATGACTTAATAATCGGTATTAGCTAGCAAGTACTTATTTAACCATGTATTTTTATGATACAGTTCATGTTAGTAGCAAAGAGCAACTACATAAGACGCCTAATACTCGAATCAAAAGAACCCGATTTAGCAAAACTAGATCTCTCAAACATCCCAGGAGGAGCTGAAATCTTCGAAAAAGCAGCCAAGTTTTGTTACGGTGTCAACTTCGAAATAACTGTACATAACGTAGCAGCTCTTAGATGTGCTGCTGAGTATCTTGATATGACTGATGGGTACTGTGATGGTAACCTTGCTGGTCGGACGGACGATTTCCTTGTTCAAGTAGCGTTATCGAGCTTGTCGGGTGCCGTTGTTGTCTTGAAATCCTGTGAAGATCTTCTTCCTATGGCTGAACATATTAATATTGTTCAACGTTGCGTTGAAGTTGCTAGTGCTAAGGTATATTCATCATCTGAAACCATGTTAACTTACTTTTAGCTTTTGGTCATTTAATTCTACGCAAGAAAAAAATGTTTTATTTCACCATATGCAAGCATCCAGAAAAGATTCTGAGACCTTAAATTTGCCTCATGTTTATTAGTTTGCGAAGAAGTGTAACTTGTCGTAAAAAGGTTGTTAACGTATGTACTGTAATAAAAATTGAAGTTATGTTACGTAAAAAGGATTCTCTCAAGTTGTAAGCACAACTTGAGTCAAGTTAGGGCATTATGAGCCATTGGATTTGATCCAATGCCTCAAATCAAAGGAAGTTCTTTTGATTTGAGCCATTGGATCGAATCCAATGGCTCATAATGGCCCAACTTGAGTCAAGTAACTTGAGAGGATCTCATCCTTTTTTTTCTTAGGTTCAGTGCCAAAAATGTATAAGATATATTTTCGGTCTAATTAACTATAAGTAGTAGATCGTGAACAAAATAATTGAATTACATTGGATTTTACAGGCTTGTAACGAAGCGAATTTCCCAAGCCGATCACCCCCAAACTGGTGGACAGACGAACTATCAATCATCCACATTACGTTCTTCGAAAAAATAATTAAATCAATGACAGCACGAGGAGCAAAACCACTCACAATCGCTTCAGCCATTATAACCTACACTGAACGATCATTGCCAGATCTAGTACGCAACCACGCAGGCACCACCATCTCCACGATCTCCATCAACTCCACAGCCCGAACACAACAACAACAACTTGTACAATCAATCATTAATCTCCTCCCAGTAGAAACAAACCGTTCATCGTTTCCTATAAACTTCCTATGTTGCCTCTTAAGAACTGCGATTTTCTTAGGAAATGATGACTTGTGCAAGAAGCAACTAGAAAAACGGATAACGGCTATGTTAGAGCATGTCACGGTTGATGATTTGTTGGTATTGTCGTATACGTTTGATGGTGAACGTTTGTTTGATTTGGAGAGTGTAAGGAGGATTATTTCGGGCTTTGTTGAGAAGGAAAAGAGTGTTTCGGTTTTTAATGGTGGTGATTTTAGGGAAGTGTCCTCTACCGCTATGCTTAGGGTTGCTAAGACGGTTGATGCTTATTTAGGTGAGATTGCGACGTGCAATGAGCTGAGTATTTCGAAGTTTAATGGTGTTGCTAATTTGGTACCGAAAAATGCAAGGAAGTTTGATGATGATCTTTATCGAGCTATTGATATATTCCTCAAGGTAGC
>LBNU01016029.1:43698-63900 GCA_014162995.1 Artemisia annua
AAAAAAAATCAAAATTTTTTAAAAAAAATTAATATTTGCGAAAAAAAATTAATTTTTTTTTATAAAAAATTTATTTTTTTTAACAAAAATGCGTATTTTTTTAAAAAATGCGTATTTTTAAAAAAAATTATTTTTTTTATAAAAATTAATTTTTTTTAAATTAATTTTTTTATAAAAAAAATTTAATTTTTTTCGCAAATATTAATTTTTTTAAAAAATTTTGATTTTTTTTAAAATATTAACTTTAAAAAAAATAATTTTTTTAATTTTTTTCCTTTTTTTTAATTTTTTTTAAAAAATGAGTATTTATAAAAAAAATTATTTTTTTTCGCAAATATTAATATTTTTTAAAATTTTTGATTTTTTTTAAAATATTAACTTTTAAAAAAATTAATTTTTTAAAATTTTTTCTTTTTTTTTTTTAATTTTTTTAAAAAAATGTGTATTTATAAAAAAATAATAATTTTTTTTCGCAAATATTAATTTTTTTAAAAAATTTTGATTTTTTTAAATATTAACTTAAAAAAAATTAAATTTTTAAATTTTTTTCCTGTTTTTTTAATTTTAATTTTTTTTTAATTTTAAATTTTTTTAACTTTTTTTTTTTTAAATTTTAGTTAAAAAAAATATTTTATCTCGATTTTAAAAAAAATGTTAAAAAAAAATTTAAAAACTTTTTTAACGACCGTTACCAAAATAAGATCATGTACGCGAGATATGAGACAGTTTAGGGACCAAAGGTGTAACTTTTAAAGTTAGGTGACCTGGTAACCTGCTGCCAGCAGGTCATATTGCGTAGATCGACGATTTTTTGAAAATATGTTGCGTACGTTTGACACTTTACTAAGTATGTTGCGTACTTGTGTTTATTTGTAGAAATATGTTGCGTATCTTTAGCTTTACCCCACATTTATACTAGTCAAACTATCTAGACTCACGTTTGTTTCATGAGTTTCTCGTGTGTGTCACCTTATACCAAAAAATGACTATCAGTTTTATTCACATCCTCATTCCTAGATCCACACACCATACACTCCAGAAGTAATTAACTGTAAAATTCAAGAAGGATTTAGTAAACAAAAAGATGAAAATAAAACCAAAAAAGAAAAAGAAATGAGGTATGAAAAAAGAAATGAATGATTGGGTCGAAAAGCTACTAATCCTATAATTAGAATAAAAAAAGAAAGTCATTCTAGTTTAGAATAGGTTTTCAAAATCGGGGAAGGGATCCAATAAGAAGAATAATTAAAATGAGAATGGTAAGAAGTAATTCTAACTACACATTTTAATTTGGGAGAGAAAATTTGAATGAAGATGCATCCATTTTTATATGTGCATCTAGAATGTGTGGTTGTGATGACTTCTTATGATTCTTATTTTTATTATTCTTCTTATTTTATTCTAACTCTTCAAAATCGTCCTATTTCTAAAATTTAGGGTCCGTTTGGTTTATAAGTGGGTTTAGAATAGGATTTGGATTTGGTTTAGGATTTGGATTTGGTGTAGGTTTAGGAGAGATAAATTATATTTATTTTATTAATTAAATAATAAAATTTGATTTAAAAATATTATTTAAAAATAAAAGAAGGTATATATGTGTGAGAGAGAAAGAGTGGTATGTTGTAATTAAAGTGTGTGAGAGAGAAAACCCTTCACCCCCCTATACTTTTACTTTTGGTGGGCCCTATTCACTATTCAAATTCCAAACCCTTATAACAAACAACAATTTTAACCATCAATCCCAAATCCAAATCCAAAACCCTCCAACCAAACGGGCCCTTACTCTTAAGACATAGCACTATGGTGGTGTTTGTTTGTTAAGAGGGTCTGAATCTGAATCTGAACCGCACATCTGAATCTGAATCTGATGCGTAAATGTCTGAATCTGACCGCATCTGAACGGGAAAAAAAAACTCATGTTTGAACCGCACATTTGGTTGCTCGTACTAATTTTTTTTGGGTTTTTATTTGTGTCAGCAAGAGGCAACAAGATGCATTCAGACACCCCTTTCAAGTCTAAACCATTAAGATCTTACTGCATCTGAACGCGTCTGAACGGAAAATAAAAAACAAACGGTCTGAACGTCAAAATGTCTGACCGATTCAGACACAGTGCCCATTCAGAGGCTGTTAAGAGGCAAAAAATAAAAAACAAACACAGCCTATGATTGTCACATCAGAGTACCACTGCATGTTTGATGTTGAGGATCTCTTGCACATGCAATAACGTTAAATCACCAAAAGGCAGAAATCATTGAGCTAAAGTTCAAAGCATGGTTTACAATTCCATGTGATTGTTTCGTAGTTCGTACATATAAACGAAAAGGCAGATCCAAATAGAGAGATTGTTAGACATACGCAACAAGGTTCCATTATAAACTTTGTATAAACCATTAACCATCTGGTAAAAGAAAAGAGGATATTCAAACTCAGGAACTGCTGAAGCCTCAAAATCATACAGCCCATAAGTCTTCTCAAAAATATAATGGCTAGGCCCTTCTTCAAAGCTTAATTAATATGAGACCATGATCATGTTCAAATCCTCAAATCCAAGTTTGGAATCCTTTCTCCTTTTTAACACTTCAACTTTGATATTTTACATTCTTAATTGAAAGCTTCATAGCCAAAGCTCAATTAGGCTTTTGAGCCTACACAAGCCTAAAAAAATATACTAATATACTATGTCTTTATATATGTAAATATACTTCGTGTACGTATACTTGTATATGTACGTATGTAAATTTACATATAAATAAGATTGAGCATAGTATACCTTAATACCTAATAAGCCAAGCTTTGAGTGGAGCTTTATTTTGTTTAGGCATATCATAAGAACGAGCCGACCACGAGCTTGTGAAGGATGTCAATTGTCAAGAGCCGAGCTCGAGCTAAAACCATAAGGCTCGAAACAAGCTTGAGCTAGAGTGTTATAACTTTTAACACCAGGATCAAGCTTTGGCATTTAATTTGGGCTCTACTTGACTCATTTCCACCGTGACTTTCTCTCTCTTTCTTTTGCTTTCTTTTAATATAATATTGAGTTTTTTTTGTCTTATACAAACCGATCGGTTGGATCTTTTGATCGATAAACATAGTCTAAAATGCTAGTACATTTTAGCATGCAACCCGCTTCTATAATTGGCTATTCCTTATCGGCATTTCAAGACAAAAGCTTTCGTAATCCATCATGGAATTGGATAGAGAATAGTTGGGATAAACATTACTTCCGTTTTCATATTTTTTAAATTTTATTTATTTATTTATTTATTTATTTATTTATTTATTATTATTATTATTATTATTATTATTATTATTATTATTATTATTATTATTATATTTCTCGACCGCATTGTTACATTTACATCTTTTGCACTAAAATTATATCTATATAGTAATTCTTTTATTCAAGTCATCGAATACCAAAGCTTCCACTCTGCTAATTGGAGCTATTTGTGGTCTCCAACTGACATGTCCAAACCATCTCATAAATCTTTCCCTTATCATGTTGATTATACTATTATAGCTGCAACTTCTAAAAACTCTATTTAGGATCATGCCTAACATACTTTTACCAAAGTCCACCTTAGCCTTCTCTATTTTCGTAATTAGCAGCACTCTGACCCGTACAATATAACCAGTCTACTTTTCCCTACATACATTGTTTCCCCTCTCACATTTTGTAGGCTCAAAATTCATATATCTAAAAGACGAACTAACTTATTGGGCCTTATGTTCATTTCCACCACAACACCAGCCCAACAAAATATACCCAACCAACCACCTTATAAAAATCTCAAAACTCAAAGGTCCAATATGTAAAAACACACAAAAACTTCATCACATCACTTAAATTGTTCCCCAAGCCATCTTTATTCTATAATAACCCCAAAAACCAATCCCAAACACCCCCAAATCACTCCAAACCACCGCAAAAACTCACCGTAAACAACCATCATAACAATGGCATCCACCATGGTACTCGACCCCAAACAACCCCCCTCCACCCTCCCATCCCAAACCCCCGACCACTCCCAAACCCTAACCCTAACAGACTCCGACGACGACCTCTACACCCGCCTCAAAACCCTCTCCCGCCAAATCGAATTCATCGAGATCCAAGAAGAGTACGTCAAGGACGAGCAGAAGAATCTGAAACGGGAGCTTTTGAGGTCTCAGGAAGAAGTGAAGCGGATCCAGTCGGTGCCGTTGGTTATTGGGCAGTTTATGGAAATGATTGATCAGAATAACGGGATTGTGGGGTCCACTACTGGGAGTAATTATTATGTTAGGATATTGAGTACGATTAATAGGGAGCTTTTGAAGCCTTCTGCTAGTGTGGCGCTTCATAGGCATAGTAATGCCCTTGTTGATGTGCTTCCGCCTGAGGCGGATTCGAGTATTTCGCTCTTGAGTCAGTCTGAGAAGCCTGATGTTACTTATAGTGTGAGTTTTCGCCTTTCGGGTTTTTTATTTTTAATTTGAGTTATCGTTTTGTTTTGTTTTGTTTTAATTGTCTATATGAAGTATGTGCGTTGTGACTAGGTTTACGGTATAAGTTGAATAATGATAGGTTAATTAGATGCGTTGTGACTAGGTTTACTGTTTATAGGGAGCTTTTGTGTTGCGTTACATAGGCATAGTATTGCGCTTGTTGACATGTTGCCTCTGGAAGTGGACTTGAGTATTTTGCTTTTGAGTCGGTATGAGAAACTTACCTGATGTTACTTATAGTGTGAGTTTTTGGCTTTTTTTAAGTATTGTTTTATTTGGTTTATTTTTAGCTGTGTTAGGGTTTGTGATTGCTTGTATATGAATTATTTGCTTTTTGAATAGATTTACTGTAGGATTAGTATTCTTAGTTATTGGTTTGTTTATGGAGATGATTGATTAGAACAACGGATTTTTGGGGTCCACTACTGGCAGTTTATTATGTGAGGATATTGAGTACTATAAATACGAGCTCTTGAGTCGGTCCGAAAAACCTGATGTTACTTACGCTGTGAGCCGGTTTTTGGTTATCGTTTGATGTCTTTTTTCTTTACTTATAACTAGTATTTGATTTGATAGTTTTACTCTACCTTTGTTGTTGTTTTTGGTATAACTTGAATTGTGTTAGTTTAGACTTTAGATGGATGCAAATATGCAATTAGACAATTAGTTATGTTACATATTGGCCAGTTTTGGAGGGACCTGGTGTTACTTTTAGTTGCGTAATCTATTTTGGTTAAGTGATTGTTAAATTTGACGTACTTGATGCTTGTTGACTTTCGGTTAATTAGAGTTTTGTTAGGGTTTATAACTAGGGGGTGTTGTGCTTGTTTGTACTTGAATGGTTTATTGCAATATTTAAGGCATGCTCTTCTGTTTATCCAATGGTGAAATAATCTGGCTTATAAGAAGCGGCTTAAGTAGGTGTTTGTTTTATCTTGTAGACTGCGCTTACGAGCTTTTGTACAATTTGAAAAACCACTAAGGGCATTTTTATGGCTTATGGGTAATGGGCTAAATTAACTTGAGCTTATGAACTCAGAGTTATAAGCTCGAGTTGATAATCTCATAACTCATAAAGCCAAGAAAACTGCGCTTACTGGTTTATTAATCTCACATAAGCTCCTATAGCCAACTTAAAATGCTTTGATTTTAGTTAATATTTGTTATTGTTTTTGGTAAATATGTGAATTTTGATATGGGTTGGGATTACTTACATCGAGAGCAAATGTATTTTAGGAATTATTTGCAGTATTTGTTTTAATTTGGGGTTTTTGTTGTTGTATGGTTTCTCTTAGCTCGAGTTCTCAAGGGTTTGTTTTAGGGGGTGTTGTGATTGCTTATTTAAACTGTTTATTGTCTTTTTAGAAGTACGGGTATTTGTTTATCTAAGGGTGAAATAAACGGTGTTGGGTGTTGGGTAGGACGGAAAGCTAAGTGCACTAGTTTCAAATCACCAAGATTATCAGAATGTGGGTATATTCACTACATTGCTTTATGTATGTTTGTTGCCTTCTAGAGAATGATCTTCTATGTTAGAGCTTGTGTATTTTAGTTTCTGTGTTAATATGTAAAACGCCATTTAGAATGGGCTTCATACTAGAATCTTAAAGCTCTGCTTTTCTTATCTTTATTTATATAGTTTGTGTATGAAGTTTGATCTCATGGAGAATGGTTTGCACTTGATCTTTTCTAGCCTTTTGAGTAGTTCTATATTAGAGATATGTCAGCATTGTTTCAGTTTTTTTTATGGAGATTTGTGGTGAGCTAGTCTGTATGCTGTTAACTTGTTAAGTAGTGTAGATGTCTAAGATCCTTAATATATCATATTTGCAACATGTTATGTGCTTTTGATCACATCAATACTTGCTCAAGATATAACAAAACGAAAAGTCTGCCAAATGGACTAGATCAGTTGCACTTTTTCTCCACTGTTGAAATTGAGTTCATGGGCTGCTACCCCAATTAGCAGATCTATTTGCAACATGTTATATGTACTATTGATCACATCAATACTTGCTCAAGATATAACAAAACGAAAAGTCTGCCAAATGGACTAGATCAGTTGCACTTTTTCTTCACTGTTGATATTGAGTTCTTGGGCTGCTACCCCAATTAGCAGATCTTTCCTTTCTTCTTTTACTTTATTGAATGTATGTTTTGACATTTATATAGTTGGAGTCCTTTAACTGAACCGGCATCAATACCTTAGATTTTCTCGTGTCCATAAATCATGGTGATTAGTATATAGCGCCTTCCTCTAGAAAGTCAAGGTTTAGGCTATCCTGTGAGCTATTTAAATGTTGCTTGTGTTTGTTAGCTTAACATTATATGAGTTGTTACAACTACATAAGCTGAGTCGAATCTTTCTTCATTCGCATACCTGCAGTTGATAATTGAGGCAAAGATACTCATTTTTATGGCAACTGCTATTTCTCATCTTTGCCATGTTTTATATGAGCACTTTTCAACAAGGTTTTTAATTAGTAGAAGAAAGAAAAGCGGATGGGTTATTACAAGCAGGGTGGCATATGACATGCAAAAGTAGCGAATGTAATTTGTTTATGATAGAACAACAACAATGGAAGTAGGCTTGTGTGTTTTATTTATAGATGTTGATATTGACATTAGAAAGTTCTCGCACTTGTTTCATTTCCAAGTTTTAGTGACTCTAGTCGAATTGTTACGTGTCTTTAAGATCTATGTGATTTTCTTTATAGTTAACAATGTTGTTTCTTTTGAATGTGATCTAATAGGATATTGGAGGATGTGACATCCAAAAGCAGGAAATACGTGAAGCTGTTGAACTACCTTTGACTCATCACGAATTATATAAACAGATTGGTATTGACCCACCTCGTGGTGTTTTGCTCTATGGCCCCCCCGGCACAGGTAAAACCATGCTTGCCAAAGCTGTTGCGAATCATACTACTGCAGCCTTTATCAGGGTTGTTGGCTCAGAATTTGTTCAGAAGTATTTGGGAGAGGTATGCCATTGATATTCCTTTTCTAAGCATTAACTAAATTAATTGGTATGTGCTATATGTAACTCCTGAGTTCATGCTATCCGTGTATTACACACCCTAGCACTAGAATATACTTCACAGTCGTAGTTGGTTCTAAAATGGAACTGTATATATGCCCACAGTATATTTGGGTACACTAGTTTGTTATAATGTATCATGTTTTAAGACATGGTTTAATGATTGCTATAAGCATCTCATTCCACTTACCCTTTATGCAGGGCCCCAGAATGGTTCGTGATGTCTTTCGTCTTGCCAAAGAAAATGCGCCTGCAATTATATTCATTGATGAAGTCGATGCAATTGCTACTGCCAGGTTTGATGCTCAGACTGGAGCTGATAGAGAAGTGCAGCGTATTCTAATGGAACTTTTAAATCAGGTTAATTGAATAACTCATCAAAGGGTCAACGAGTCAATTCTGTTTTTTTTAATTGGGAGTTTGGGACTTACAGAATCATTAACTTTGTGTGTAGATGGATGGGTTTGACCAGACAGTGAATGTTAAGGTCATCATGGCAACCAACCGTGCTGATACTTTGGACCCTGCACTTCTTCGTCCTGGTAGGCTTGACCGAAAGATCGAGTTTCCTTTGCCCGATAGACGACAAAAAAGGCTTGTGTTTCAGGTATTTTTTGGTGTCCATATCTTGGTTTTATAATGTTTGTTACAACTTGTGCATTGGTCTGTAGCAATCACTGATGAGTGATTGTTATCCTCAGCAATGGTAGACAGTCATTCTTCACAAACTTCTATTTCGCTGAGTTTAAAGGGTGTTTGGATTTACGTTTTATAAGCTATTGTGGATGATGAAAATTAGGATCAGTTATCAAATGTCATAGAATGGGCGGTGGAAACTAGTGTATTGTAGCGCCTAAAGATAATCAGACGTTTGATGGTTGGCAAATTCTTATTTTTTAAGAAATTAATAAAATGATATTTCTAGGAAAAAGAATTAAAGATGATTTGTGAAATTAAACTAAGAGTCCCCCCATTTAAGTTTATTATAGACATTGTTGGAGTCCTACTGGATTGAATACTTTCTAGTGTCATAGCTTAAGACCTAGATATGATCATATGATTACTGACTTCGTTCATGATTTAATTTTACTATCACTTCTATTTTGCAGGTTTGCACTGCTAAAATGAACTTAAGTGACGAAGTTGACTTGGAAGATTACGTCTCTCGACCTGACAAGATCAGTGCTGCTGAGGTAAAGTTGTTTTTATACAGCATGCAGTTCATTTGCCCTAGTGTGAAGGGATTTGGTGGAAATGGGCTGTTTTAGTTCCGGCTCGAAATGGATGGGGTTGACTCACAAACACCTTTTTTGTACAAAAATTTAGTAATGGGTTAATTATTATAACGAAACAGTGACATACATCATCGGTCTCAGTTTTCAAATTAAACATCTCTCAACGTTTGCACTAAATATGGGCCATTGGGAAACTTTTACCCGGCTTGACACGCCCAACACATTGACTGGTTCCCTTTGCAACAAAAAATAGCCCAAATTACTCTCTTTAGTGAAGGGTATGGAGTTTTCCCCTCTACCCTTCATCGTCTAGCCTGCTGTAAATCAAACATATGCCATGCTTGTATATAACTAAATTAACTTTGATGGTTGTTGCATTCAGATCACAGCCATCTGTCAAGAAGCAGGGATGCACGCAGTGCGTAAGAACAGATATGTTATTCTCCCCAAGGATTTCGAGAAGGGATACAGAACCAACGTAAAGAAGCCCGACACTGATTTTGATTTCTACAAGTAAAATCCATGTGTTGGGATAACAAGAAAAGACCTTGTGTTATTTACTTCTGTAGACGTGTTAATCTTATTATTAATGGATGTTCATGTAATCTTTGTTTGTTACGGGTGATTCTGAACTCGTCTTTGTATCAACTGGGAAAGATTATGCTGCACTTCTTTAGATGAATCTTTTTATGAAATGGCACACATTAGAACTACCATCCTTGCATGTAAAGTTGTATGTTTTTTTGGAGCATAAATCATGGTTTTCAAAATTGTTAGGGTGACCACTCCCAACTCATTTATATATGAATTGGCTGTTTTGAGCTTTACTTGCTGGTTTAACGCATAAACTTGCACTCCAGAATTTTTCTGAAAACTTGATTTATAAAGTATAGAGATGATTATTAATCAAAGATACAGATTCCTGCATATGGAATTAATTTTAAAAAAGGAAAAATGGAAACTTTGATATGAAAATTCATCTGAATTACAACTTAGATAATACCAATACTCGAAGCCTTAAAACCCGGTTCAGTATTTTATTCGATAGCTTTCGACAAACTCACATAACTAATCAACAATGATACACAAGAAGAGCATGATAATGTACGATGAAATTATATTTCACTCTCTAATCCGTGATTAAAGATATCAGCAAACGCCTTCATTTGCATATTTGGAAAAGACAACCCAATTTCAAAATCTTGTGTTGATTCTTTGCTTGCATTTATAGCAACCGAACCACCCACACTATAATCAATCGAAATGGCTTCGTACTTCTGCGGCTTCCCCCACCCAAAATCGATATCATAGAAGTTGAGCTTTGGTGTACCCGCAACACTAATCTTCCTTGCTGGAATCTTGAAACCCTCATGCCATCTCTCGGCATCTTTCAAGATTCCTTCCTTATTCTTAACCATTTTATTTATATCCTCGCTAATTAGTTTAGCAGCGAATACAAATCCATTTTCACTCGTCAAAACAACATTTTTTATGGTTGTGATACATGGTGCACCACAATTACCCAAGTAGGTTGATGGAATCGGTGGATTCATACGAGAGCGACAATCAACCGAGATAATGAATTGTTCTAACGCGTCCTCGCCCTTTTTTTCTCCCATTTTCACTAGTGATTTTGCAATGCAACTCCATATATAACCGCAAGTTACCGTAAAAGATGATATGTATTCCAATGTTGGGATTTGGGTTAGGACCCTTTTCTTTAACTGATTGATATTGGTTCGACTCAATATAAATGTTGCCCGAACTTTCTTAGTAGGCCCAACAAGGCTCCGAGGCTTATAAAGAGTTTCAAGGCCTGTGTGCCTCAATCTGTATTCATCTAGTTTTGGAATGTCAATCAATCTTCTAAAACCGGGGGTGATCCATTCATTAAAAATGATTGATCTCCCCCCGATTTAGCAATTGAAGTCCACGCCTTCAAAAAACAAAGGCGTGTGCTAGCGTCAGCTACGGTATGATGATTTGTCATACCAATAGAGATACCCGAGTCCTTAAAGTACGTAACTTGGACCGAAAAAAGTGGGATGGTGACATAATCAGACATTTTAACAAGATCACCCAATGGAGGTACAAGTGGATGAAAATTTTCACATTCTCGAGGATGATTTCCTGTCAAATCATTAAAATTAAGACAACATTGTGCAATAGTAAGTGCAACATAATCACCTTCCACGTGTCTAATTTCGGGTTTTCTAATGACACCAAAATCATCAACATTAGGATACACAAACAAATTGCTAGCGAATGGGAAAAAATGTTGTAGTGTGAGTGATAGAGAGTGTTTAAGATTTGGAACAACGGTTTCTAAGAAATGTGATTTAGAGTAGGGGTGGCAATTTCTGACCTGACACGAAACCCGACCTGAAACCGACACGAAAATTAACAGGTTCGGGTTGAGTTAAATAGATTTTGGGTCGGGTTTGGGTCGACCCATCTAACCCGTTTATTAAACAGGTCAGGTTCGGGTTGGGAATAAATTAAATGGGTCGACCCGCCAACCCGCTTATGATTTTTTTCTTAAATTAAAAAATATTTATATTTTATTATACATGATAAATGGGTTAAACAGGTCGACCCGCAAACCCGTTTAACTTTTTTAACTCGTGTAATGTGGCAACTTTTATATAAAAAACTGGTTAAATGGGTCAACCCGAAACCCGTTTAACCTATTCAACCCATGTCACCTATTTAACCCGCCAACCCAAGTATATATACGGGTTAAATGGGTTAGGTTCGGGTTATGTGTAAACAGGTTAGGGTTGACATAGCTGACCCGATGATTTAAATGGGTCAGGTTTGGGTTGGGGTTTTTTGACCCGCCAACCTGACAACCCGAACCCGCCAACCCGAACCCGACCCGAATTGCCACCCCTAATTTAGAGTGCGGGAAGCGGTAGAAGAAAACATGATGGACCGGAGGGAAAGCTAGCCAAGTAATGTCGAAAAAAGTAAGTGGCAATGAACGTTCACCAATGGTGCCTGGTGGTGAGGATCTTCGAGAGTGTTCAAGAAT
Organism: Artemisia annua; assembly: GCA_014162995.1. Taxonomy (NCBI): domain Eukaryota; kingdom Viridiplantae; phylum Streptophyta; class Magnoliopsida; order Asterales; family Asteraceae; genus Artemisia; species Artemisia annua. The sequence continues at coordinate 55,499 of LBNU01016029.1, forward strand.
TGTAGTGACAATGGGATTGGAAGCCATTGATTAAATTGAGAATGATGGACATAGGTTTGATGTGCATGGTTATATATGTGGACAAATATGGGGGTTAGAACAAGGTGGCTGGATTGGTTTTGAACGGTGGTTGCTGAGGGATAGTTTAAGTTTCATGTCAAACACGTATATGTATACCCGCGCAAAGCAACGGTGTATAGCGGCAAATAATTATACTTGTGAAATAGTGATTCTGGTTCGACCTTTGATGCAAAATGTGTATTTTTAGCATGTGTTTTTAAAAGTAATATAGTGTGTGCTTTTTAAAAGTTGTTTAGAATTAATCAAACTTATTGTGTATTAAGGGGTACTAAAAGGCAATTTAATTAAAGGGAAATGATTTACACACTCTCAAAATTTATTGGGACACTCCATTCTGTGCAATAGACAGTTGTACTTTAAGTATAACCTGCTTTAACTGCTAGTACATTGGAGTGTCCCAATAAGATTTGGGAGTGTGCCAATCACTTCCCATTAAACTATATTAATTTAAGTTTTCGAGATTTAAAAAATGTTCATAACTCTTTATACAATAAAATAATTTTTGTGGGTTCTATTAATAGATACTCTGTATTAAATTAAGAGCAAATTCTTTATTTACCCCACAAGTAGAGACGTTGAGAGGTGTTGAATGTTTGTTGAGACAAAATATGATTACAAGTAACTTGTACATTTTACGTTATGTATCAAGTTATACGTTTGTCATCAATCAAAACAAACGAGACCGTATAGATTAAATATCGTAATATTTGCACTAACAGATACCCTCACACTTTCTTTTGTACATATGACTTTCAAACTTATACATTTAGCCACCACCACTTACTCCTGCCACCACCACCACCACCACCACCCACTTCTACCACCACCGCCGCTCCAGCCACCCTACCACCACCACCATTCATACTTACAACTCTATCTCTCCCTAAAGTGGTCAGCCTCATACAACTGTATCCGCACTTGCTAAGTTAATCCCAAACCTTCACAATAGTGTCGATGACAAGCGTACAAACAACTCATATAAGATCTTGAACACAAAATGAAGCAAAGGATGATTACAAACTTTTCTCAGTCACATCACAATATCAAACATTGATTGCTGTTGAAATGTTTGAATTAATACATCTAAGAGATCTCCAAACGATAATCACCGTTTAAGGATGGCTTTTAGTAGAGCTCTTGCAGTGCATCTGCCAAATAGACACATGGACAACATTAATTTAGCAACCCCAGTAAATCTATATTGAAATTATCCGAATGTAGAAATAATTTCTACTAATAGCCCCGCCCAATATTGTTGAGCAAGTGTTTCATATCAAAACTACTTGACCAAAAAAAAAATGCATATTGTTATGTGGAATTTGAAGAGCTCCTCTTAATTACATTCCTTAGAGACTTTGGGTAGGGGCGGATGCTTTTGCAAGTATCTTACTTTGGGTTTTGTATTCAGATCTAAAGTTATAATCCTCGACATCTATAACCAGGGATGTAAATGAACCGGACGAACATGAATAGAGCCTTGTTCATGTTCGTTCATTTAATTTTAACAAGACAAATAAACGGACACAAACGCTTAAACGGGCGAATTTTCTTGTTCACGTTCATTTAATAAAATATTAGTTGTTCATGTTCGTTTATTTTTGTTCATTAAGACACTAAACAAACATAAATGAATGTAGAAAAACAAAAATAAACTTTTTTAAATTATGCTCAATATTTTGGATTATAAGTGTAGGTTTATTTAAACAAACCATATTTGAAATTATACAAATGAACGATACAATATACGAACATAAATAAATGAACATAATTGAACGTTGATAAACACATAATCGGACGTTCATGAACATAAATGAACGGACATGACTCGTGTGCATGTATGTTCATTTAACTAAATGAAAGTAAAATATTGTTCATGTTTGTTCATTTAATAAATAAACGAACATAATAAACTTTTTACCGAATGGTTCATAAAATGTTCACTGGACGTTTAGTTCGTTTACAGCTCTATCTATATGAAAAACAACATCGTACCCATCAGGCATGTACACTTACAATGAGGTTAAACTCGAATACACTATATAAAAATTGTCATCCAAGGACACGTAAAAAAATATCACTAAAAGTGTAAAAAAAAAGAAAAAAAAAAGAAAAAAAAAAAAAAGTGTTACTTAAAGTGAAAAAGTGTCACTAAGAGTATATAAGAGTTGTCACTAAAAATTTATTTGCTTTAAATAAGTTATTTTTCGCTACTTAAAAAACTGGAGTTTATAAAAAAAAAAAAAAAAAATGAACCTCACATACACATGCATACACTATATGATACATTTGTGTTTAATAAAATATTTGTTCCAATCTTTTTTAGGTGTTATACACTTATTCGGTCCGACTCATCTTCATAAAANAAAAAAAAAAAAAAAAAAAAAAAAAAAAAAGGTGTTACTAAAAGTGGAAAAGTGTCACTAAGAATATAAAAGAGTTGTCACTAAAAATTTATTTGCTTTAAATAAGTTATTTTTCTAGTAACGCTGCTTAAAAAACTGGAGTTTATAAAAAAAATGATCCTCACATACACATGCATACACTATATGATACATTTGTGTTTAATAAAATATTTGTTCCAATCTTTTTTAGGTGTTATACACTTATTCGGTCCGACTCATCTTCATAACAAGAATTTCTTTCGTACTCTTTCTTCAAAAGGGAGCTGTCATATCTAAAAACAAAGTGACTAGCAACTCACATTGTGTTACGTGCTTACGTGTACTCTTGATTGTGTGAGATTGCACACACTTAGAGTAAAATTGTGGCAGACTGTGACAAGTTTATCTATTTCATCTTAAACAATTCAATTAGCTCATCATATAGCTTCTGACGTTCGTCATAGACAACCATTGTTTAATACATCATTCTCCGGTATATTGTAGATATAACTCCAATATTCCCAAAATACATATCAAAATTGGTAGATTACAAGCACTACATGCAAAAGACATATATAACCAAGGTCGTTGTCTAATCATGATAAGTCAAAGTATTTCTACGTTTAAAATATGACCGTTGGCTACGGTCAAGAAATGGAACTTTATAGACATTGTTCCACTTAAAACATTAAGTATGCATTTCAAAATTGGTAAATTATATTTAATACCCCAATATCTGCAAAAAGATATATTTATTTGTCCAACGGCTATATCATTTTGTCATTCAAATCCTTTTAAGCTTAATATCAATAATCAAAAGTATTTTTTCAAGTTTATAATATTACCGTTGACTAACGGTCAGAATTTAGAACATTATATATGTTGTGAATCATTTGCCTAACACCATACACCCATAGATATTTTTAAGTTTTGTAGCCATTTTTAATATATAAGTCTTTGCCCTTCGTTGTCATTCTCGTTCAACTTGGTCTCCTTAATCTCTATTTTAAGGAAACGTTCCATTTTAACCTCATTGTAAGTGATACATGTCTGATGGGTCCCTCTATACTCCACGAGACTCTTTAAAAACTCTCCCATTCATTCTCACAATCTAACACTTCATTCAACGAACAACACACACAAAATTGAAACTTAATATCATTCCAAAGGTACATCTTTTTCTAAATCATTTAGTTCAATTTTTTTCTTTTTTTTTTTTTTTTTTTTTCTTTTTTTTTTGTTTTTTTTCTTTTTATTCTTTATTTGGATAACTTGATCTCAATTTGCGTAATTTATAAATTTTTGCAGCAAAAGATTGTTGTTAGAGTGACGATGGAGAATGACAAGAAATCTCGTAAGGCTTTGAGGATCGCTGTTGGTCTCGATGGTAAGATCACGATTCATAAAGTTTCTCTGTAGGACGTTGTTTTTATTATTGATGTTGAGGATCATAACTTTCGATCTGAATACAATACCCAGAGTAAGATACTTGCAGAAAGTATATGCCTCTAGCCCATAAAGTCTCTAAAGAAGGTAATTAAGAGGAGCTCTTCTGATTCAACATAACAATATGAATTCAATTTTGTTTTGGCAAGTAGTTTTGATAGGAAACACTTGCTCAACAATATAAGGGCCTACTAGTAGAAATTATTTCTATATTTGGATCATTTCAATATAGATTTACTGGGGTTGCTAAGTTAATGTTGTGCATGTGTCTATTTGGCAGGTGATGCACTACAAGAGCTGTACTAAAAGCCATCCTGAATGGTGATTATCGTGTGGAGATCTCTTAGATGTATTAATTTAAAACATCTAAGCAACAATCAATGTCTGACATTGTGATGTGACTGAGAAAATTTTTATCATCCTCTGCTTCATTTTGTGTTCAAGATCTTGCATGAGTCTGGTTTGTACTCTTGTCATCGACACCATTGTGATGGTTTGGGGATTAACTTAGCAAGTTCAGATACAGTTATTATATATGATTTTGATTTCGAACTAAATGCTGATATAGGCTAGTTCGATCAATGTGCATATCCAAAGAATGGAACACACTGATCCGAAACCCTACTTTCCAAAAACTTAGAAACCCTAATCTTGAACCCCTTTCTGGTCTATATTCCTGTCAGTGCGAACGAATATTATGCAAATATAATTGGTTGGTCAATAAGGCCTTTGACTAGCCAATTCTATTTGCACGATATTTGTTTGCACTAACAGGAATAAATAGACCAGAAGGAGGTTCAGGATTAGGGTTTCTAAGTTTTTGGAATGTAGGATTTCGGATCAGTGTGTTCCATTCTTTGGATACACACATTGATCGAACTAGCATATTGTTGGGTTTAGAGATGTTGTTGCTCAGAAAAGATTCAACGGCTCAAAGAGATTCAAAGAAAAATCTTCTAAGTGTGATTCTACTTCTAGAGGAAATGATACAACTGCTAGTGTATTTACACTACTGCTGGAGATGCTGACAAAGATCAAGAAAATACACTAAGTAGATACTACTGCTAGACTTAAAAGATACTACTGCTAGAGATAATTTCTACTGCTTATGTGATAACTTTGTATAGTCGGTTAGATAATTATAAAGTAGATTCTAAAAGATTTATCTTGTGTAGAAAGTCATTGCAAACCGACTAGGACTCCTTAGAATATAAAAGGAGGTCCTAGGGTTAGAGTTTAATACGTATCATTCATAGACTTAATTCACTTCAAGGTTTTGTAACCCTAATACTTTTGAGTATTCATATATTAATATATTGAAGTGTTTTGTGAGATAAAAATTGTTTCGTTAATTGTTTATCTTAAGATTAAACATAAGATTCCACATTGTGTTTAATATAATCTCAAGTCAGTTTCTATACTTTAGTTGTTTTAGATTTATCTAAGACAACTAACTCTTTACAAGCTAGAGAATTCGATCAAGTGTTCAATTGATCAACAAGTGGTATCAGAGCTTGTGATCTAGAAACTGTGATCAAGAAGAACCTGTGTTAACTCAAATCTGTTCAAGACATGGAATCCGAATCTACACACATGGTTACTACTTCAAAGGTGCCTATGCTCAAGCCTGGTGAGTATGAACTATGGAGAATGAGAATACAGCAATACATCAAGATGCTTGACTACTCTATGTGGGAAGTCATTCTGAATGGTGATACTTTACCAACAAAAGCTAATGATGGGAAACCTGTACCCATTAAATATGCTGATGACAAGGCTCAAAGAAGGTTAAAGATCAAGACTCATAGTATTCTCATAGCATTAGAAGAAAAAGTCTCCTTTTGAACCTTGGAATCCGAACGTTGATTGGTAGTTGTCGTCGATTTCAGTCTCCAAAACTTAGGTTTTGGCTTATTAAGCTTAACACCTCTAATAGGTCGAGATTTATCAGCAACCTTCTTCCCTTTATCCTTACGATTCTTTACCTTGATAAAACCCTCGACATTCTTTTCCAAAGTTGCAGAAGCCTTAGTTGCCACATTAGTATCACTCCGAACAATTTCCTTAACACATTTTGGATAATTAATATACGTAATTTATAAATTTTTGCAGCAAAAGATTGTTGTTAGAGTGACGATGGAGAATGACAAGAAATCTCGTAAGGCTTTGAGGATCGTTGTTGGTCTCGATGGTAAGATCACGATTCATAAAGTTTCTCTGTAGGACGTTGTTTTTTATTATTGATGTTGAGGATCATAACTTTCGATCTGAATACAATACCCAGAGTAAGATACTTGCAGAAAGTATATGCCTCTGGCCCATAAAGTCTCTAAAGAAGGTAATTAAGAGGAGCTCTTCTGATTCAACATAACAATATGAATTCAATTTTGTTTTGGCAAGTAGTTTTGATAGGAAACACTTGCTCAACAATATAGGGGCCTAGTAGTAGAAATTATTTCTATATTTGGATAATTTCAATATAGATTTACTGGGGTTGCTAAATTAATGTTGTGCATGTGTCTATTTGGCAGGTGATGCACTACAAGAGCTGTACTAAAAGCCATCCTGAACGGTGATTATCGTGTGGAGATCTCTTAGATGTATTAATTTAAAACATCTAAGCAACAATCAATGTCTGACATTGTGATGTGACTGAGAAAATTTTTATCATCCTCTGCTTCATTTTGTGTTCAAGATCTTGCATGAGTCTGGTTTGTGCTCTTGTCATCGACACCATTGTGATGGTTTGGGGATTAACTTAGCAAGTTCAAATACAGTTATTATATATGATTTTGATTTCGAACTAAATGCTGATATAGGCTAGTTCGATCAATGTGCATATCCAAAGAATGAAACACACTGATCCGAAACCCTAATTTCCAAAAACTTAGAAACCCTAATCTTGAACCCCTTTCTGGTCTATATTCCTGTTAGTGCGAACGAATATCGTGCAAATATAATTGGTTGGTCAATAAGGCCTTTGACTAACCAATTCTATTTGCACGATATTTGTTCGCACTAACAGGAATAAATAGACCAGAAGGAGGTTCAGGATTAGGGTTTCTAAGTTTTTAGAATGTAGGATTTCAGATCAGTATGTTCCATTCTTTGGATACACACATTGATCGAACTAGCATATTGTTGGCTTTAGAGATGCTGTTGCTCAGAAAAGATTCAACGGCTCAAAGAGATTCAAAGAAAAATCTTTAAGTGTGATTCTACTGCTAGAGGAAATGATACAACTGCTAGTGTATTTACACTACTACTGGAGATGCTGACAAAGATCAAGAAAATACACTAAGTAGATACTACTGCTAGACTTAAAAGATACTACTGCTAGAGATAATTTCTACTGCTTATGTGATAACTTTGTATAGTCAGTTAGATAATTATAAAATAGATTCTAAAATATTTATCTTGTGTAGAAAGTCATTGCAAACCGACTAGGACTCCTTAGAATATAAAAGGAGGTCCTAGGGTTAGAGTTTAATACGTATCATTCATAGAGTTAATTCACTTCAAGGTTTTGTAACCCTAGTACTTTTGAGTATTCATATATTAATATATTGAAGTGTTTTGTGAGATAAAAATTGTTTCGTTAATTGTTCTTCTTAAGATTAAACATAAGATTCCGCATTGTGTTTAATATAATCTCAAGTCAGTTTCTATACTTTAGTTGTTTTAGATTTGTCTAAGATTACAAGCTAGAGAATTCGATCAAGTGTTTAATTGAGATCAACAAGTGGTATCAGAGCTTGTGATCTAGAAACTGTGATCAAGAAGAACCTGTGTGTAGATTCGGATTCCATGTCTTGAACATATTTGAAGTAGTAACCATGTGTGTAGATTCGGATTCCATGTCTTGAACATATTTGAGTATGAACTATGGAGAATGAGAATACAGCAATACATCAAGATGCTTGACTACTCTATGTGGGAAGTCATTCTGAAGGTGATACTTTACCAACAAAAGCTAATGATGGGAAACCTGTACCCATTAAATCTGCTGATGACAAGGCTCAAAGAAGGTTAGAGATCAAGACTCATAGTATTCTCGTAGAATTAGAAGAAAAAGTCTCCTTTTGAACCTTGGAATCCGAACGTTGATTCGTAGTTGTCGTCGATTTCGGTCTCCAAAAGTTAGATTTTGGCTTATTAAGCTTAACACCTCTAATAGGCCGAGATTTATCAGCAACCTTCTTCCCTTTATCCTTACGATTAATTACCTTGATAAAACCCTCGACATTCTTTTCAAAGTTGCAGAAGCCTTAGTTGCCACATTAGTATCACTCCGAACAATTTCCTTAACATGTAACACCCCCAAATTTGTGATTTAGCAGCGGAATAGTAATTTGGGTGTTACGGGGAGGATCGAAGTCATTTTCACATAAAACAGCTTAAAAGAGGCGTTTTGAAAGTTATTTGTCATTCAAATAATACTTTTGATAAATGATGAAACATTTGTTTTAAAAATCTCTTTAAAAGATATAAAGG
>LBNU01016029.1:64933-112594 GCA_014162995.1 Artemisia annua
TTTTTTTTGGTTAAAAATGAAGGTTATTATTATTTTTTAGTTTATATAATTGCCCATTTTGCCCTTCAAGTGAAAATAGATGATTTGATCTCAGCCTTTGGATCAAATTGGATTGAATGGTTGGGATTGGTTGAATGGATCTATGACAAATGAGGGTTCTTTAGGGATCTCAACTCATACAAGTATAAGTAGAAGAATATATCAATCTCTCGTCGTGTGTATTTTTTAGAAAATGATGAAATAATTCAAGGTCTAGTTTTAAATTTAAAAAAAAAAAAAAAAAAAAAAATCAAAATCCTAACGGCCTACGTGTACATTCACACACGCAACCTCGCTTCACAATAGTTTGTTACAAACAAATATACCAAAATCCTCCTCCCGCCCATCTTTCTCTCTCACACACTCACACATTCACTGTGTGTATCCATTTTTCACCTTCACAAAAACACACACACAAACACACACCACATTTTCATCATTTACAACTAACACATAACGAAATCTATACACCTTTAGTTCATCGTTTTCGAGTCGATTTTATCCGAAAAAGCATCTTTTCGAATTGTGTGATCAGAAGAACGTTCTAGAAGCATTGACCAAGATTTGTAACGGTTTTGATAGTGATTGATGACGTCACCGTGAGGTTAACCTTTAAGCTTCCGTTCAGTTAGTGTGTGTGTGTGTGTGATTTAGTTTACCGAAGAGTTTAATTACTTATTAGAAGCATTGACTGAAGATTAGTATCTGTTTTTGACAGGTTGAATGAGTGATGACGTCACCAGAGGTTTTCAGAACCGTAATTTGATCTAATAATTTGCGGTTCGTTATCGTTATCGCTTTCGTTTCCGTTAAAGTTAGTTAGAGTTGTGAGTATCATTTTGTTCGGTTAAAAATTAGTTTACTCTTATGAAATGAACAATTTAGATCTGTATTCGTTTACGTGTATGTGAATCAGTGAAAGAGCTAATGGTGATTAATTTTGATTTGTGCGTTTTTGTGTGTTTGTATGGCGAATAATTAGGTTACTTGCTTAATTACATTGACGAAAGACAGTTTGAGATACAGTAGTGTAGAATTTGTGTATTTGATTAGCGATTAATGTGCGTTCTAGTTAAAAGTGTGTTTGTGTAGACGATTTGAGTAAGATTTAGATGAATATATGAAAATACTAGTTGTTACAAGTTTTGCGTGTTTATATAAGTGAGATTAACTTGTACTCGTGACTAGTTAATTTGTTCGCATGCATTGGCGATTATGCTGCACTAGCTTAGGATATTTGATTAGGCGATTGATGCGTTATAGTTAAAACTTTGCTTGTCTTCGCAATTTTGGTCTGGTCTGATTTGCTAATAGGTATCCTGTTTTATGAGGTTTGAGTGATTTTTAATGGTACGGATGATGGAAGATTTTAGCTGTTATGATACGGAGATTACTAGGAGTTGCAGTTAGGTAATAGTTGATTAAATTAACTTCGAACCTGGTGCACATTCCACTCAGACATTCAAGATATAAGTTGTACAGCTAGAGTTCAGAAAGATAAGTACGACAATTGGCAAGTTTAGAAAGTTCTGTATATAAAAATGATGTAAAAGAAGTTCCAGTTAGGTAATAGTTGCTATGATTATGACATCGTCACTTCGTCAGCTTGTGGTAATCTGATATGTTTGGTGGAGAGTTCTGCTATTTGCAGCTTTGTTGTTCAAAATCCACAACTGATTTGACTTTGCGTTTTTGTGAAGTAATGCTGTGTGATCTGGTAAATTATGGAGTCACGAAACTGTGTCTGCTATATAAGTTGTGCTCTATATATTGTTTCCTATCCTTTTTATTACCACTCGTAGGTGCTAACTTAATCAGTAAGGATCCATGATACGTGCTTTGTTCTGTTTTCGTAGTTTCATGGTAAAATCAAGGACATAAACTGGAAAATTGTCCTACAGCATATGCCAAAAGGTTAGATGCAGGGTGTAGGTCCTAGTATTCCTGCGTATGAATCATAAGCCTATGATACGTTATAATACCTGTTTATCTTGCAGAAATCCAACTCTAGGACTCCCCTGACTTGGATATGCTCTTCTTAGCTCTTTGTCATCTGCAAGAAACGTGTGCTATAGTTTTTTGAGTGTTTAACTTCTGAACATAATTTTCATTTACTAGAAAATAATCAAACTTTCTAATGGTTCTACATACAGCATCCTTAATGGTTACATTTGCAGAGTTCTTAACTTATACTGCGATTTTGTTTCTTGCTGTATAAGCAGCTGGGTAATGCAGTACTTAATATGTTATGCAATTTTCTATTCACTTATCCATAGATTTCTGCGAATATCAGATAAAGTAGTGTCACTATATTAATATCTTCTTTTATGTGTGCTGAACCAGGAAAATCGTCTAAGAGGAATCACCATAAGCTTCACACGTGTGTAAACTTAATCATGAAGCTCTGTTCTTCTCAACTCCTTTTGCCAATCTTTATCATACTTTCCCTTCTGCCTCTGTCCCATGCCGACTTAAATGCTGATAAAAAAGCTCTTCTTGCATTTGCTGCTTTGGTAATGAGTTATTGAATAGCTAATGAACTTCCACAATCTTTCTAATCAGACGTTTTCCCAACTTTTGAATGATCCAATTTGCATCCATGATCTCCGCCATAGAAGATGAATTATCCATAGTTGGTTGCGGTCTTTTTCTCTTAGACCTCTGACCCTTGACTAAACCCTTATCTTCCTCCCTAAAAGAAGCACAAGAACTCTGATCATCAGAATACAAGTTCTTGAATTTGAGTCTCAATGGAGGCTTACGCTCCTTTTGTAAAGAATGTGAAACCGGTGGTGGGCCCATAATATCATCATTTAAATCATCCAGTGCCTTTTATGTGCAGCAACATGTATCACTAACAAAATTGTTGAAATTACTATTTTTCCCTTATGTGCAAGGCACATGGGGGATATAACGGGAGTTGACTAGACCTAGTGTGAAGCTGACGAAAGAATGGTGTATTTTTTTTTTAATTTTTTTATTTTTTTTTTTATAAGTAAGTAACTATTGAGTGGTGACGTGTCATTTTTTACATGAGCTACACTTATTAAGGAGCATCTACTTATAATATAGCTAGATAACAAATCTGTTGGATCCAACAACTTTGAAAATGATCCAAATAGACACAAGATCTGTTAAGAGTTTTGTTCAGACTAATNAAAAAAAAAAAAAAAAACGCACAAGTCGAAGAATATATCAAATTTTCATTTTTTCGTCGTGTTTATTTTTAGAAAATGATGAAATAATTCAAGGTCTAGTTTTAAAATTTTTTTAAAATAAAACAAAATCCTACCGGCCTACGTGTACATTCACACACGGTCACCTCGCTTCACAATAGTTTGTTACAAACAAATATACCAAAATCCTCCTCCCGCCCATCTTTCTCTCTCACACACTCACACATTCACTGTGTGTATCCATTTTTCACCTTCATAAAAACACACACACAAACACACACCACATTTTCATCATTTACAACTAACACATAACGAAACCGACACGTTTAATTCATCGTTTTTGAGTCGATTTTATCCGAAAAAGCTTTTCGTTTCGAATCGTGTGATCAGAAGAACGTTCTAGAAGCATTGGCCGAAGATTAGTAACGGTTTTGATAGTGATCGATGACGTCACCGTGAGGTTAACGTTTAAGCTTCCATTGAAATTAGTGTGTGTGCGTGTGTGTGTGTGTGTGTGATTTAGTTTACTGAAGAATTAAATTATTTACTAATTGTGAGAAGCATTAACTGATTAACTATAACTGTTTTGATAGGTTGAATCAGTGATGACGTCACCGGAAGTTAGCGTTTAAGTTTAGGAGCTTCAGACAGCGTAATTTGTTCTAATAATTTGCGGTTCGTTATCGTTTTCGTTTCCGTTAAAATTAGTTAGAGTGTGTGTATCATTTTGTTCGGTTATGTGATTAGCGATTTAGATCTGTGTTCGTTTATGTGTATGTGAATCAGTGAAAGCGCTATGTGATTAATTTTGATTTGTGCGTTTTCATGTGTTTGTACTGCGAATAGTTAGTTTACTTGCTTAATTACATTGACGAAAGACAATTGAGATACAGTAGTGTAGAATTTGTGTATTTGATTAGCGATTAATGCGTTCTAGTTAAAAGTGTGTTTTGTGTAGGCGATTTGAGTAACATTTAGATGAATATATGAAAACAATACAGTAATGGTTAAAAGTTTTGCGTATTTATATAAGTGAGATTAACTTGTACTGGTGACTAGTTAATTTGTTTGCAAATTGGCGATTATGCTGCACTAGCTTAGGATATTTGATTAGGCGATTGATGCGTTATAATTAAACTTGTGCTTGTCTTTGCAATTTTGGTCTGCTCTGATTTGCTAATAGGTATCCTGTTTTATGAGGTTTGAGTGATTTTTAATGGTACGGAAGAGGGAAATTTTTTAGCTGTTATGATACACAGATTACTAGGAGTTGCAGTTAGGTAATACGGAGTAGTTGATTAAATTAACCTCGAACCTAGTTCACATTCCACTCAGACATTCAAGATATAAGTTATACAACTAGAGTTTACGACAATTGGCAAGTTTAGAAAGTTCTGTATTGAAAAATTATGTAAAAGAAGTTCCAGTTAGGTAATAGTTGCTACGATTATGACATCGTCACTTCGTCAGCTTGTGGTAATCTGATATGTTTGGTGGAGAGTTCTGCTATTTGCAGCTTTCTAGTTAAAAAATCCACAACTGATATGACTTTGCATTTTTGTGAAGTAATGCTGTGTGATCTAGTAAATTATGGAGTCACGAAACTGTGTCTGCTATATAAGTTGTGCTCTATATATTGTTTCCTATCCTTTTTATTACCACTCGTAGGTGTTAACTTAATCAGTAAGGATCCATGATAAGTGCATTGTTCTGTTTTCATAGTTTCATGGTAAAATCAAGGACATAAACTGGAAAATTGTCCTTCAGCATATGCCAAAAAGTTAGTCAGATGCAGAGTGTAGGTCCTAGTATTCCTGCATATGAATCATAAGCCTATGATATGTTATCGTACCTGTTTATCTTGCATAAATCCAACTCTAGGACTCCCCTGACTTGGATATGCTCTTCTTAGCTCTTTGTCATCTGCAAGAAAGTGTGTTATAGTTTTTTGAGTGTTTAACTTCTGAACATAATTTTCATTTACTAGAAAATAATCAAAGTTTCTAATGGTTCTACTGTAATACAGCATCCTTAATGGTTACATTTGCAGAGTTCTTAACTTATACTGCGATTTTGTTTCTTGCTGCATAAGCAGCTGGATAATGTAGTACTTAATATGTTATGCAATTTTCTATTCACTTATCCATAGATTTCTGCGAATATCAGATAAAGTACTGTCACTATATTAATATCTTCTTTTATGTGTGCTGAAACAGGAAAATCGTCTAAGAGGAATCACCATAAGCTTCACACGTGTGTAAACTTAATCATGAAGCTCTGTTCTTCTCAACTCATTTTGCCAATCTTTATCATACTTTCCCTTCTGCCTCTGTCCCATGCCGACTTAAATGCTGATAAAAAAGCTCTTCTTGCATTTGCTGCTTTGGTGCCTCATAGTCCAAAGCTTAATTGGGACGATGATACTACGAATGGAAATGCTTCTTACATCTGTACTTCATGGGCAGGCATTGTTTGTACAGCTGATAACACCCGTGTTCTTATTGTTCGGCTTCCTGCTGTTGGCCTTACTGGCCCAATACCATCTGGCACTCTTGGAGAGCTTGATGCATTAAGAGTTCTAAGCCTAAGATCAAATCGCTTAAGTGGAAGTTTACCAGTTGATCTCCTTTCCCTACCTTCACTTCGCTCTTTATTCCTTCAACATAACAATTTCACTACGAACATTCCAACCTTCTTTCCTCACAGACTTCATATATTAGACCTATCATTCAACTCATTTACCGGAACTATCCCACCAAATATCCAATTGTTAACACGGTTAACTGGATTATATCTCCACAACAACTCCCTAACCGGTCGGATTCCCGATATCACGTTATCAAAATTAAAACATGTTAACATAAGCTACAATCATCTCAAAGGTCGTATTCCATCTTCCTTTAAAGCTTTCCCAAGTTCATCATTTATAGGAAATCCTTTGTTATGTGGAAAACCTCTTAAGTCTTGTGGACATACTCTTTTCAAAAAGAAAATATCAGTATGGGCTATTGCAGCAATGGCATTTGGGGGAAGTGTTGTAACGTTACTTTTGGTTGTCGCCTTTGTTTTCTGCTGTCTTAGAAAAAAGAGTACTGATGAAAGTGGGACCCAGATAACAAACCCGAACCCATTAAATGACAAAAGGACTGAGAAGCCTAAAGAGGAGTTTTTTAGTGGGGTAGCAAATCCTGAATGCACCAAGCTGGTTTTCTTTGAAGGTTCTTCTTATAACTTTGATCTTGATGACTTGTTGAGAGCTTCTGCTGAGGTGATCGGGAAGGGTAGTTTTGGAGTATCATATAAGGCTGTACTGGATGAGTTGACTACTGTGGTTGTGAAAAGGTTGAGTCACCTGGATGCGACTAAGATTGAGTTTCAACAGCAATTGGAGCTTATTACGAGAGTCGGAAAGCACCAAAATGTTGCTACTCTTCATGCTTTTTATTACTCAACAGATGAGAAGCTTCTTTTGTATGATTATTATCCTGCTGGTAGCTTAATGGCCCTCTTGCATGGTACGTATATTTCACTCTTTGATGTTTGGATTTACGTTTTGCAACTTATTACCATAATTGTATTTTATAATCATGATAATCACCGGTTTAGTGCTTGAGAAGTCAACGAATAGAGTATGATTTTTTAGTTACTTGAGTATTTAAGGGTCAAATAATCACTTTGAAATGAGTTTTACTTATTTAACCCTTCTTACCCTACTTTGAGAAACTTTTAATTTTATCACTCAAGCTGACCCTTCCTGATAATGCCATTTTCAAGCATTTCATTTGTTAAGTCCTATAATAATCAGAATTTGCCAAACATATCTGATTATCACAACTTTATGTGGGAGAATGACATTTAAACATTATCTGTTATACCTGCTTTATTATAGTGTTAGCTGTTACATTTTTGTGTCGCTTGGGTAATCAGAATTTTCCGAACACTCCAAACATGTGAATATCTCATTACCACAACTTAAAACGGACAAAACCTCATTTATAGATTATCTTTTACATCCACTTTTTTACAGTTAGTTATTTGATTATGCTTATCTTATACTCAGTATCAAGCAGTAACTTTCAAAACGCCCAAAAGACTCCTGCAGTCCTGTGTGTGTAGTCTGTCTGTATGCACTTCTTGTTGCTAGTTAAAAGTCCATTTTTATGTGAATTATCTATCTCTACTCAGTAGTCTGCATGAAACGACAGGAAACACTGGTGCAGGTAGAACTTCATTTGCTTGGGAAGCCAGAGTTAAAATTGCACTAGGAACTGCCAAAGGCATAGCCCATATCCATTCTATCGGAGGCCCGACATTCACTCTGGGAAACATCAAATCCTCAAACATACTAATAGACGAAGACATGGAAGCCCGAATCACCGACATTGGTTTACTTCCTATCATGAACATCCCACTCATTCCATCTTCTCACTCTTCTGGATACCAAGCTCCTGAAGTCCTAGAAACCAAAGTACACACCCATAAATCCGACATCTACAGATTCGGTATCCTCCTTCTGGAAATTTTAACTGGAAAAAAACCATTCCAATCACCATCAGGTGGCGAAATGGTGGATCTTCCAGCATGGGTTCACTCAGTTGTTAAGGAAGAGTGGACAGCAGAGGTTTTTGATGTTGAGCTTATAAGGCTTCATAACCTTACAACTGAGATGATTCAAATGTTGCAGATTGCTTTGGCATGTGTGGAGAAAGTTCCTGATAGTCGACCTTCTATTAGTGAAGTTGTAGGAGTGATTGAGCTGATTCAGGTATATGACTTGGATATCACATGCAGTATCTGATTCTCTTTAGAGCTACTATACTTGAAAGCCTATCTGCTTAGACGAGTTAATATTTTGTTTGCATTAGATATTGACAGATTAATATTTCATGTTTTTACAAGATTATACATTGGTACGGAGAAATTGTAAATTGATAACCTTGGTTTAAGAAATGTGATGTTCAAACTATATGTGTTTTGTTACTTTCTTTTTGCTTAATATTAGATATCAAGTTTGCCTGGGTTGTATGATAAAGATGTTTTGATTTTTGAATGAACTTTATGAATGGTTAGCTTACAGACATCATAATTGATATAAAAATACTTCTACGGTTGACGTACTTGCTATAAACTGATTGGCTTGTCGAGACATTTTGGTAGACATTTTGTCAAAACCTACGACATACTCGTGGACGCTTGAACCTCTATGTGTATGGTCATTTGTTACTGATGCCATGTATGGATGATTGTTGTAACGAGTGATCATTTAGATAATTAAAGAGCATTATCTGCTAAGATTATTAAGCAGACTAATAGTTCATTATTCAACAGGAATATGTCAATCTGAATAACTTTCAAGTATTCCTGTGAAGGCTGTGATGGCATAGAAGTCAACGCCTTTTGAGCATTTTTTATTTTTTTTTCTTTTTAGAAAGAGTCAATATAGACTGTTTGTTGACATTGTATTCAAATTGAATATTACTACTTCTTTAGGAAACTCGGGTGGTGTATGGTTTGGCCCAAAAGTCTTGGTATTGAAAATTTGAAAGCGGTCATGATTCATGTTATCATGTGTAGAATCAAGTGGCAAGACTTGGTTAGCTTAACTCGGGTTTATGAGTTTATATATATCTCTTATATAACCAAGAACCGAAAAAAAATGTTGGAGTAATTAAAATTGGATCAATATGAGTGTGAATTTTGTCACTTAGAAGAAATGAAAGTCAAAATTGAAATAATTTAGTCAAAATCATTTAAATTTCATCCAACAAAAAATATGTATAAAATAACGTGTGTCGATATTGTAAAAAAACTAAATTGGTTAAATTTTTAGTAAGTTTGTAACCATGTTTAATTAAAATCCAAATTATTTCAAGTAACTAAACATTATAAAAATTTCTCAAATGTGTGATTTAGTAGTGAAGGTTTAAGTTTTTCTAGTGGAGATCTCAAGTTTCAAGCAACTTTGAACCAACATTTGAGTCTAATCGTTACATAAGAAACAACTAAACGTTACTTGTGGTGGTTACGAGTAAAATTCAATCGACATCAATTGGGACCTTTTTGAGAACTAACCACTAGTAAAATCATTGGGCTATTCCATGTACGCTCAACTTGGGTAGAGATAAAGTGAGAAAAGAAATCTTACAATAAAAATAATGAGAAATAACTATAACTAAACATTTGATATGCTTTGATTTGAATTAAATGTATCTCTCTTCGTTTCGATGCATTCCAATTAGTTTTGAAAGTGATTTTAAGGTGAAAATGATGCAAGACAATCAGTGGCAGAACTTGAACATTTATTTTAGGAGGGCCAAATTTATTTTTAGGGGGCCGAATTGGAGATTTGTTTGTATTATCAACTAAATTACCCCTAAAACCTATAATATTTACACTAGTTGCCGCAACTTTTGAGGGGGGCCGAGACCCTCCCCTGCCCCTTAAAAGTTTCGCCCTTGAAAGCAACACTATCAACACATTTGACGTACAAAAGACAAAAAATTACATAAGATTCACCTAATTTGATAAAATGCATTTAATTTATGTATATGGATATTCTGATGTAAAAAAAATAAAATAAAAATAAAAAATAAAAATGCAATCAATTCTAATTGATTCATCTCTAATGTATGATTATAATAATTTCTCATCATCCTTATTTAATTCTAAATCTATTAGTAGTTTTATATTTCTCTAACATTTGTTTTAAAGTTATTATACTCATGTACTAAGAAAATTGTATATTATAATGGAATTGCAAAAGTTCAATATATATCTCATATTTGTCATAAATCTAATTAATCAATTCCGACCATTTAGTTTTTGATAAAAAACAAAAAAAAAAAAAAAATAAATAAACTTTCACCTTTTTTAAAAAAAAATTAAATATCGCGCAAACCGTTAATCGTTACACGAAAAAAATCATACCACCGCGACGAGACTTAAATTATTTTTCTATATATACACTTCTATATACTTTCAACGATTTTTTATTTTCAAAATTTCAGTCCGGAAAAATTACATGTGGTTTGTATATGATTTGATTTTTACAAATCACATGTGATTTTTGCAAATCAAATGTGATTTTTACAAATCACATGTGATTTCTGGGCGGAATTTTTGAAGAAAAAAAAAGTCCATCGAAAGTATAGAGAAATACATATCTATAGATTATAATTTAGTTCTCGTCGTGATGGTGTATTTTTTGTAGCTTGAAGATTTACCGTTTGCAATATATGTTGTTTTAAAAAAATATATATGAAAAAAGGTTTTTTATTGATTTTGATAAAAAAAAAAATATGAATGGTTAAGATTGATTACTGGATCTATGACAAATATGCTATCTATATTGATCTCAACTCATGATGAAATTTTGATCGGATAAATATGTATTTTCGAGGGAAAAAATTATTCAAAAAATAAAAAGGGTTAATGGCATTTAATTGCAACGAACTTTCTTAAATATTCACATATCAGTTATAAACCTAATAAAATACCACAATACCATCAAACTTTCAAATTTAAGCTCGATATCATACGTTTGCTTATGTGGCATGACCGGCGACCAACTACACCGGTTAAATTGCATATGTGGATTTTTTTTAATTTTTTTTAAAGTTAATTACGTGATGTTAATTGTTTCAAAATACTCATCAAACTTTGTCAAATATTTCAAAATACCCATCAAACTTTGTCAAATGTTCACTTATCAGACATGAACCCAATCTGACGTAGATCATAATGGTACAAATCTATGACGTGGCATGTACATTTGTCGCTGACATGGACTTTGAAGGTAAAAAACAGGTTTTTGTTGATATCAACACAAAACAAACAAAGTTTGATGAGTATTGTAGTATTTTATTGGGTTCATAACTAGGGGTGAAAACGACCCGAGCCGAGCCCGAGCCTGCTAGAGCTCGAGCTCGGCTCGTTTATATTTATAAAGCTTGAGCTCGGGGTTCGAGCCTCATATTTTGAGCTCGAGCTCGGCTAGTGGGAAATTTTTACAAGCTCGAGCTCCGCTCGGGCTCGATTAATTTATATGATGTTTTAAAGAAAACAAAGTTCAAATGGAGCTCGGCTCGTTTACTACTTTTAAGTTAAGACTCGAGCCCGTTTACTACTTTTAAGCTCGTTTATACGTATAGACAATATATACGTATATATTTCTATGGCTCGTTTAGGCTCGCGAGCCTATTCGAGCTTTTTGTATAGAGCTCGATTATTAAATGCCCAAACTTAAGCTCGAGCTCATTTAGGCTCGGCTCGTTCGAGCTTTTTACCGATTCGATCCTGAGCTTTTCACGAACGGCTTAGCTCGTTTTCACCCTTATTCATAATTGATATGTCAACATTTGAGAAAATTTGTTGTTATCAAATGTCATTTACTTAAATAAAAAATAAAAATGTTGTTTTAAAAAGAGCAAAAAATCTAGCAAAAGCGGGCCACAATATAAAAAAATCGGAAAGAAAAAGAACTTGCCATCATCCATCCATCCATCAGCCTTCCATCCACAACCCAACAACCAGCGTTTAAATCACGCCACACTAGGCCCCACACGTATTAAAGAATATTCTAGAAGCCCACCCACCCCTATAAAACCCAAACACCCCCAAATTCATTCAAAACCCTAAATTCCAATTCCCAATCCCAATCGCAAAAATCAGATCCATCTTCATTTCAATTCACCAAATCCACTCCATCTCCTCATCAATCAGGTACTCATCAAACCAAAATTTCACTTGATTTGAATCTAAGTATGATGACGTCATCATCATGATTTTTTTTTAATTTTTTATTTAAATTTTGTTAGGGTTTATTAGGTTAGGGTAACGTAGATCTGTGATTATTGATTGTTTGATTGTGTTAATTGAGTTGTTTTTTTTGTGAATTTGTGTTAATTAGGGTTTGATATTTGGGGGTTTTGATATTTATAAGAAGAGGTGAGTGATGGCGTCGAAGAGAATTTTGAAGGAGTTGAAGGATTTGCAGAAGGATCCGCCTACGTCATGCAGTGCTGGTATAAATTTTTTGATCTTTTTTTTTTTTTATAAATTTTTGTGAATTTTTAGTTTTGCTATGTGAAATTATGGTAGGAGATGTTTAGTTAATAGAGCGTTAGTTGACTTTGGTTATGGACTAATGTAAATTTTTAAAAAATTTGCCTTTGGTGTTTGAGCTAATGATCTTATATTAGGTGTAACGTAAACTTGAATGGATCATAAGCTGAGAAGGGTGGGCTTTTAGTCTAATAAATAAGCCAACGCAAAAAAGGCCTGCTATCTCACTATTTATAACTGGTTTAGCTGTTGAATTATGGTATGGGATGTTTAGATAATAGCGTCTTAGTTGACTTTGGTTATGATCAACGGAATTAGTTAAGCTGATTTGGGAGTTTATATAGGTGTTTAGAGATGAGCTTATTTGTGTCGATATTGACCTAATAATAGACCCCGCAAGGGGTCTAGGGTTCAAACTTCATTAGGTACAGTTTTGGCCGAGTCAAAGACGCGAGTAGGAGTTTATGAACTAATGTAAATTTAAAAAATTGCTTAAGCCTAAATGCTTAGCCTTTGGGGCTTTGGGCTTATGAGCTTATATTGCGGGTAAGGTAAACTTATTATAAACCAAGAATGGTGGGCTTTTAGCCAAATAAATAAGCTAACACTAACAAGGCTTGTTATCTCACTATTTATAACTGGTTTAGCTATTGATTGAAGGTAGATAACTAGATATTATTGATTATGATTATGTGAGATTTTGTGCTGAATAGAGTTTAGATGGTTTGTTGCTGTTCCGTATGGGATTGGTACTTGTGCAAGGTCTGTTGGATAGGAATAAGGGGTAGGTGATATGTTTTGAGCAAGTATAGTTTGGTATTATTATGGGACTGCTTCAATGCTTTATGTTTGGTTCTGTTAATTTTGGGAATAGCTTGGCTTTTGATTGGTTTCGAGTTCAAGTTTAAGATTCTACTTAGATTAGATGCACATGTAAGCCATGATTAACTAAATGGAATGCTCCTACTTTTATCATGGTTTATGGTTCGTCTAGTGTATTTGCTGCCATTGTTGTGAGTACTGATTAGTTGGCTCCAAGTTTAATCAGATATCTTGAATTTTGAAGTATGATGTAGATGGAGCATGTTTTGTTTCACAATTAGCTTGTAATGTGATGGGCTTGTCACACACTTGTTTGATCAATTAGCCTATGGCACATGGTTGTTTGTATTCACATTGTTGATATGTGATGATTGATCTTGTTTTGAAGCTAACAAGCTGCAAACTGTATCTTACAGGTCCAGTTGCTGAGGATATGTTTCATTGGCAGGCAACAATTATGGGACCATCCGATAGCCCATACTCTGGCGGGGTGTTCCTAGTTTCAATTCATTTTCCTCCAGACTATCCTTTTAAGCCCCCAAAGGTACGTTAGCTATTGCTGACTTTTCATTAATGATTAGGAGTGTTAATGTTGATTTTGACAAAGGGACAAATACACAATTAAAACGTAAATTACCATTTGCTGTATTGGACTCTTTACCTTTTATTTGAGCTTGCTGCCTTCTGCCCATGTGCTTCAGTCTTTGTGCATGTTGTCTGTCTAAATTGGTGTGCATGTTAGCTGTCTAAATTGGTGTGCATGTGGTGTGTAAAGTTTACTCTCTGGGACTTGTATCAAAGAATTATTGATATCTTTCATTTAGCTTTAGTTTATGTTGCTTATGTGTTACTGATCTTGTGTAATTCAGGTTGCATTTAGGACCAAGGTATTCCATCCTAACATCAACAGCAATGGTAGCATTTGCTTGGATATCCTTAAGGAACAATGGAGTCCGGCACTAACTATCTCCAAGGTATGATCTTCCTTCTGTTTGTAATTCCGCAAAATTTATGAT
This sequence comes from Artemisia annua, assembly GCA_014162995.1. NCBI lineage: Eukaryota > Viridiplantae > Streptophyta > Magnoliopsida > Asterales > Asteraceae > Artemisia > Artemisia annua. The sequence goes on from LBNU01016029.1 coordinate 79,050, forward strand.
TTTGGCGTTTTGGAGATAAGTTAGTTTCTATTGCCTGCTACTAGTTACTTATATATTTACTCTCCATTACAGGTGTTGCTTTCCATCTGCTCGTTGTTGACGGACCCAAACCCAGATGATCCTTTGGTGCCAGAAATCGCTCATATGTACAAGACTGATAAGTCCAAATACGAAGCGACTGCACGTAGCTGGACGCAGAAGTATGCCATGGGCTGACCAAAGTGTTTTCTAATGATCAGTGGTTGGAAGAATAAAAATTGTTAGCTTTCACTTTTTATTCTTGACATGTCAATGAAATGGTGTTTAAGATTGTACCTTCCTGTTTGTGTAATACCGGATTGATTTCAATGGAAGACATTTAGAAAATTTGTGGGAATGAATTGTATTGTAATGCCCACATCTCAATGCTATTAAGTTCTATAGTTTGATCCGCCTGCCTGAGTTTTCTGAATGAATTTTTGGTCAGAAAGTTCAAAAAAATAAGTAAAAAAGGCAATGTTAACATTTGAAGGTGATTCAGCGTTAACCACATTGCATCAAGATTGAAATTTTGGTTACTTTAAGTTGTGCTTTTTGGTGTTTTAAGATTTGTTTGTTTTAGTTTGGTGGTGTTTGTTTCAGCTTATATGTGGGCTTATGAGCTTATTTGATACCGGTTTTTATTTCATATGCTTCAATTTTCCGGTTTATTTCAAGATTTATGGGTATACATAAGCTTCTTATATCGTAATAAGGTGATACCCATGAGTCTCAAACTAAGCCGGAATAGTGGAGCTTATGAAATATAAGGCGAAATCAAAAACTTATAAGCCCCATGTAAGCTTAAACAAACACCCCCTTAGTTGTTAATCTCTTCTATTTTTGTAAGCAGCTCTTTGTGTGCGCATTAGACTGCTTATTTCAAAGTCAATATTTTAACTAATGATCCTTCTATTGTGCTTCTCTGCTTCTTTTTATAGGCAGCTTTGGTTGAGAGGATGCTTGATTTGGCTGTTAGTATTTATTTATGTGAGAATATTATAGGTAGCATCTAATGCTTGGTTTTGTAACTTTGTTAATGTGCTTATTTTCTACAATATAAACCGGTTACTGTTCGAATAGAACTGGTTATTCCAAGTTGGAGAGGTGACTTGTACATGGTTAGAAAACAGAAACTTAGAAGCATATATCAACATATAATTGCAACAATTTGTTTCGGTGACTTTTGACCAAAAGACTTTGGATTGCTTGTAAAACTGCTTAGACCAGTTGTATTGGGTGAAGAGGTTTCTATCATTTTCACGCGTGGTTGTTCCTTACCACTATTTTTTATTTTTTGGTTGTGTTCGACACGGGGCTTATAGGAGCTTATGAGAGCTTGAGCTTTTAAAAATAATCTAGATTATAAAATAAGCTTCGTTTGTCTCACATGCTTATGAAAGCTTTTATAAGCCATAAGCTTTCATAAGCCCAAGCCTCTTGAAACGGGCTTATGGGCAGGGGCGGAGCCAGAACTTTTTTGTCGAGGGGGCAAAATATGATAATTTTTAGAAACTACACTAAAAAATGGTCCGTTGGGGGGGCAAATTACAAAAAAAGCCAAAAATTTTCGAAAATTTACATTACAATTTTTTTCGCCGGGGGGTCACGTGACCCCCCGGACCCCCCTTTATCTCCGCCCATGCTTATGGGGGCTTATAATTAGTAAAATTACTTAAATACCTTTCAAAATATAGTAGATTATCATACCAAAGCTCGAAATATATCGAATGTAACTTGATATATTTTTTGCGATTTTGCATTAATAAGCTTAAGCTCCTACTAATTTACCAAACAATTTTATAAAAATATAAACTTCAGCTTTCATCTTATAATAGAAGCTTTACCTCCAACTCCAACCCCCAATTCTAGCTCCGATCCCAGCTCCACTCCATTCACAAAAAATGCATCGAACTTGACACTTTTTGTGATTGTGTATAGCCAACTATTTTTTTTCTTATTGTGTGTACTGAACTTCAACTTTCGATCGTTGTGTGTATTTTGTGACTATTCTGCCTTGTAAAATGACCATTTTACCCTTCAAATGTAAGGTAAAATGGTCACAAAATACACACAATGATCGACATTTGAAAGTTCAGTACACACAATAAGAAATAAAATAGTTAGCTACACACAATCACAAAAGGTGTCAAATTCGATACATTTTTTTGTCATTCGCCCTAGTTTTAATTTGATGCATTAGTTCGTTATGAAGCAACTTGTGCACAAACACCCTTAATGATGCGGCCTTTGATCCTATTATTATGTTAAGTTTAAATATCATAATTGTCTACTTTTTTAACATTGGTGCTTACTTTCCTTGCTCTTTACTGCACCTCCCCTACTTTTGGGACTCAATAATGCCTTCATTGCATGTTCATTGCAATTGATCCACCTTTTGACAATACGAATAATAAAGATACAAAACTATACAATCAACATCATTGTCCAACACATGCATTTCCTTGAAGTTTCTTAAAAGGTCCAATGCTTATCACAAACTTTGGTGTAGTTCACACATAAATAAACGCTTGAAGGTGTTGTCATTTGGTTAACGTGATCAATCTACCACATCTCATGACACATCAACTTTGCAATAATAAAACATGGAGTTTAGGGTGTAGATATAGATGTGGACTTTTCGGAATAAAAGTCTTTTCGGTTTAAGTCTTCCCTCCAAAGCGATTATGTTTGATGAAGTTGTTAATCGCTCTTTTTATTGGTGTAGATATAGATGTAAGGTTAGTTTTAGTCAGGTAGATTGGTTTAAAAATCTTCTCTTATTTCTTTGTAATGTTTTTCCTAGCTTCTTGCTAGTTGTTCTTTTTATAAATCCGCCGTACCAAAAAAAATAAAATAAAACATGGAGTTTGGTCGATAAGTCGATAACTATAGCCCTAACAAAGCTTGTTTTTCTTAGTTTCTTTTGATCTATTTCAGGGTATAAAACTTTGGATAACTTTAGCGCCAATAAGTGTGGGGCCTTTAGCAAATGAAAACATACTAGAAAGTAGAAACATCATAGAAAATACGTGTTAGATATGAACGGTTAAAAACAAGTGTAATAAAGTAATAAACCTTGAAGCCTAGATAGTTTATAAAGATCACGAGTCAAAACAAGTGTAATGATAACGAAGTAAATAAATTGAAATGTTGAATCTCTTTCTATCACAATCAATCATCGCATGTTCATGGTTTTAAATGGTCTTTTGATAGTAATGGTTCATGGTTTTAAATGAAAAATCTATCGTTTTTAGGTGTAGCNTTTTTTTTTTTGTATCCAACGTTCGAATTCAAACGGTCAAAAACATTTATTTGGTTTTGTGGTAATAACGGTCGAGACTCAAACGGTCAAAAAAAAATGGATCAAAATGTATATATCTACTCGGTCGAGTAAGTGACCCATTTGGCTGAGTTTTGTGCTTGAATTCGGTCGCGACCGAGTACCTGCAGTAAGGTCGACCGACTCGACCAAGGTCGACCGAATCGATCGATGTCTTTACTGCACCCAGCCTGATATACCTGTAAATTTTTTCCAACATCAAACCATCTATATCTCAGTAAGAATCGAATATGGGAGGACATGCTCTAATGCATAAATGATACGCAATAGTCCTAGTTAACCAGGTGAGACTCGAATTCCCCCGGTAGCATAGAATTACAACAGCCCTGCCAAAACCCCTGTATGGCTTCTTCTATTTCTCGATAAAGAGAAATATGACCGAGAGTGGTTCGAATATATATATTAAGAATTTCTTTTTTTATACTTCTTACTATTAGATAGTGTCCATAAATCAATGCGGTTAGAGTTGATGAACAGGAGAAGGCCACAATACTTCTCCATAATCATTCTCCCCCGGGACTTATTAATTAGGTTAAGGAAAATATGAAGCGGCCCCATTAAAGAAAACATTCAAGGAAAGGGCGGGCCGGGCGGGCACAGGCAACGGTTCAAACGAGCTACGGGCTAAACGGGCGCGGGCTAAACGGGAACGGGCCAAACGGGCGCATGTTATACGAATCCCTTTAGAAAATACCCAAAACGACGAAAATAAATTCTTCAAACGTATTACCATAAATGACTCATTTATATTTAAAAAGTTAAATATATTATATCGATAAGTTTTTTTTTAAAACAATCGTAATTTTGTTCAATTGAGAGAAAATATGCGCTCGTTTGCGCCCGTTTAACTTTTAAATGGACAATATATGCCTATTNAGGTGGCAAAACGGGCGGGCCGGGAGGGCACGGGCAACGGTTCAAACGAGCTACGGGCTAAACGGGCGCGGGCTAAACGGGAACGGGCCAAACGGGCGCATGTTATACGAATCCCTTTAGAAAATACCCAAAACGACGAAAATAAATTCTTCAAACGTATTACCATAAATGACTCATTTATATTTAAAAAGTTAAATATATTATATCGATAAGTTTTTTTTTAAAACAATCGTAATTTTGTTCAATTGAGAGAAAATATGCGCTCGTTTGCGCCCGTTTAACTTTTAAATGGACAATATATGCCTATTTCAAAAAAATGAGTGGGCTAAATGTGCCCAAATCTTTTAAAAATTTGTCCAAATTAGCTATTTGTTTGATTTTTGGCACAAATTGACACCTCTACGCAATACGGGAGTATGATACACTCTTTATGTACAAGACTATAACACTTTATAATTTAAACAAAATTGCGTGTGGATCAATCTATCCTCATCTCAGCCAACCTGAAATGACCCATTAGAAAAATTACTTCTTTTGATGTGTTATGTAACTTATGTGATCAACCAATACACCCATCCCTTTCAAAGACTACATCAGTCACATGGTAAAATCAAAATACTAAGTTAATTCAAGTATTGCACAAGAAGCAAAATACACTTATATTACCATATATGTAAGAACATGATCACATGCCATCCAAATCTATCCAATTTACGGCACCTAACTTGCTAAAGTGAAGATTTATTGGATGACTACACAAGACGAGGGGATGCATTTGGGTAACCAAAGTATAAAGTCAAATCACAATTGACAATACTTTATAAAGTATCCACTAGGATAAGACATATGATTTGCTCATAATTATATACAGTAATAAATCCTCCGTAAATAATTGATTTGCACATACATGTTTTGTAATAAATAATTATGATTAGATACATGCGAGCCTATGAGGTCACACACTTATACACTAAGATACCATTTAATATAATGTGTCTATTGTATTACGTTATATAATACCTACGTAACTTGTGATAAATAAAAGGAATAGACGACCAATGGGATACGGAGATGTAACTATTCTATAGATCAATGCATATTATCAATAACACACGTGGTCCAATAGAATAGCACTTATACATGCAACCAATGCATGTTAACAAGCATGACAAGTGTTATGACACTTGTCTTGCCTAGCATGACAAGTCATACCAAGCATAAATTGGGGTGTGGTAATAATCTCCATTTGATCCTACCGAATCACGCTACAAAGGTATGCATGTATTTTTTATTCTTATGATTATATGACTCTATGAATCCGTATGGGTGATTTATTTTCGCTACCATTTATATTTATTTATATGTTATTTATCTATAAAATCACCTTTATATTTTTTATTACACTAGAGCGGTACCCACGCAATGCGGCGGCGGGTACCTGTGACTATATGTTGCGTTATTCGGCTACACATTTAGTTGTCTTTATTCTTATAAGTAGAGATGGTTAAGCCAAATAGTTTTAGTTTGAACAACCAACCTGCTTCCTAACAAACTTTCCAACCAACTTGCTTCCTAACCAACTTCCTAATCAACCTGCTTCTTAACCAATTAATTTTGAAATCCTTCAATAATAAGCAAGTAAAAGTCTGAATTTTAAGCCTTTCTAATTATAGAATAGTCCCAAATGCATTATATAGTAGTATAGATTATATTTTATGTATCAGATAGTTGTATAATGTCTACAGTAGTATGATTTATCTGCTTGTATAATTAAGTGTTCAAATCAAAATAAAACATGTCTAAATCATCTTCCTTTAAAAAAAACATTGCATGCTTGATAACTTTATTTCATATCAGAAACATTTCTTCATATTTTAGGTTAAAATAATTGCGCTAAAGAAGTTGCACTCTAATTTCAATTCAAGTTGACTAAGGTATCTTTTTTACTAGGACTAGAGTGTATTAGCACGTTGTGACGACGGGTATCATATGATTAAAAATTTTGGCTAATAATATTTTTCGATCACACTTTTCGTGATAATGATTTTATGCATGCACGGAATTTTAAGGAATAACTTTATTACACACTGATATTAAAATGTCAAGTACATATGCATCACGATATAATTGCGACGCAAAATGGTAGTTAATAGTATTACTAGGTTGTGATGATTGATAGTGAAATTTACTTTCTAATCAATAAATGTTGTGTAATATTCATCACAATATTATATAACGTTTAAACATATTGAATCTTCGTACTTTATATATTACACGTTTTTATACTTTATAAGTCATCTAAAAATCTTCGTACTTTGACATATATAATTCTTTCCGATCGAATTTATTAGCAAAATTATTAGGATTTCACTAAACTTGTATTAATATAGATAGCCCTAGGTGATAAATACATTTTGTATATATGCAATTTTCAAAAAATTTAAATGTTTATAACCAAATAAAAATTTGGCATTAAACTTACATTAATGAATGTCTTAAATAATTATGTGTAAATACTTTTGTTTAATATATTATATATAATATTAATTATTTGTACATATTGCATATTAATTTGTATTCTTTTAAAATAAGTCATTTAGTGGAGGACAAATGTTTCTTCCGTTGTATAACTATTAGATGAGTACCCGTGCATAGCAACGAGATTTTATAGTGACAGATAATTTTATTGATAAAAAAAATGTTTGTGGGCTATAAACTCAAAATAATAAAAGTTTGAGGATTTGGGAATTAAACATAATGTTTTAAAACCCGTTTCAACCCGGACGGTTCAACCGATTGAAACCGTTTCGGTCGAAAAAACGAGTCAAATTAAATCGGTCAACCCGCCGGGTTGGGTGAAAAACAAGGTAACCCGGTTTGAAGCGACCCGGGTAGGGGTGTAAACGAGCCGAGTCGAGCCGAGTACTACCAAGCTCGAGCTCGACTCGAATACTATAACTCGAGCTCGAGCTCGAATCGTCATGTAGAACCGTAGAGGGGCGGTGAATACGGTTTCTTCGGCTTTTTGAACGTTTAAAAACTTTAAGCCTAGAAGAACACCAAGTGATCTAGAAGAGAACTACCACTATCACAAGCACAATCCAAAGTATATAAAGCGAGTAAAAGACACCACGATATATACTGGTTCCGGATGGGGGGTTTAGACCATCCATACGTCTAGTTGCGAATCCACGACACGATACTATTCAACTAGTATAATCCTTTCGGTGGACTATAAACCGTTACAATTCACTCCACCAATATTCAACAATATTGATGCTCACAAAGAAGGAGTTACTCCCACGGTATTCCGCCCTCGGAAACCACCCTAAAGAATCTCGTGATTCGACTTAACCTTTGGTCACCAAGACCACAACCAAAACTTCCACCCGGAAGTATCAAACCCCAACTAGATCCCCAATGATCTAGGCTTGGTCACCAAGACACAAGACTTCCCTTACAAACAATTGAATGAATGAATAAGTGTTTGTTCAACCAAGCCCTAACCTAACCTAGAGACTCGATTGTAATAGAAAGGGTATAGATAAGAAGACCCTTGACACAATCACAAGAGTGGATTAAGTTCTTGTGATTCTTCCCTTGCAAGGAGATGTATTCTTTCAAAGATGTTTGTGTGTTTAACTAAGAACACAAGATAGAATTAGAGAGATTAGAGAGAAAGAATATAGAGAGAAAGAATAATGGCAAGGGGTGAGGAATACAAGAGGCAAGGGGTTATTTATAGGCCAAGCCCCAAACTTGGGAAAAATTTACCGAGGCCGGCGCGTCACCCGCGCGTCAACGCGCGGGCAGCGCGCCAGGACTCTGTCTCAAGTTGTTCCAAAACTTGGGTGTTGGTCCTTGTAAATACCTATCCTTGCTAAACCCCCAATTGTACTTCACACTAAACCTTAACATTAATCAATCTAAGGTTTACCAACTCAAATAGCTAATTTGGAAAATGTTTTGTGAAGTGTTTATAAGAAAACCAAATACCAAGGGTAGAAGAGTAGAAAGGGTAATTTGGTAGGGGTAGAAATGGTATTCCTCACATGGCATAATAGAGNGACTCTGTCTCAAGTTGTTCCAAAACTTGGGTGTTGGTCCTTGTAAATACCTATCCTTGCTAAACCCCCAATTGTACTTCACACTAAACCTTAACATTAATCAATCTAAGGTTTACCAACTCAAATAGCTAATTTGGAAAATGTTTTGTGAAGTGTTTATAAGAAAACCAAATACCAAGGGTAGAAGAGTAGAAAGGGTAATTTGGTAGGGGTAGAAATGGTATTCCTCACATGGCATAATAGAGAAGAGAATATGCCATGGGATATTCCTCCATAGGGAAGAGTGTGTGGTGTTGGGTTAGAAAGTAACCATGGTTAGGTTGGGTGTAGAGAACTAACCATAGTTAGGTTAGGGTAACCATGGTTGGGTTGGAGAAAGAATATTCCAAAGGTATATTCCTTTGCTTGGGGGAAAGAATGTGATGAATGGTTGAGATGGTTTTGTTTGAATTGGATGGCTAGGATCAAAGGGAGCCTCCTTTGGCTTTCAAATAATTCCCATGTGTTGAATATGGAGGGTTTAGATGTGTTGTAAGGGGATGGATGGTTGAGATGTAAAGTGTGTAAGGGAATATGTAAGAGTGTAAGAGATTGTGTAATATATGAGTTGGATATGGTAAGATATGGTGAGTTGGCTAGTGTGTGTAGAGAGGAAAGAGTTGTGAGTAGTGTGTGTAGAATTTGAAATCTTAGTGTGTGTACACAAGGTGTATAAGTGTGTGTATAAGGATTGTATGGGAAGTTGGTAGATTGAGAGAATATTGTGTGGGAGTATGTGAAGGTTGTGTGTGAGTAAGGGGAGACACAAGGTACACATTGTGTAAGAAGTGTAAGAGAATGTTGGGAATGATTTTGGGAAGGATTGTGGGAGANGTGTGTACACAAGGTGTATAAGTGTGTGTATAAGGATTGTATGGGAAGTTGGTAGATTGAGAGAATATTGTGTGGGAGTATGTGAAGGTTGTGTGTGAGTAAGGGGAGACACAAGGTACACATTGTGTAAGAAGTGTAAGAGAATGTTGGGAATGATTTTGGGAAGGATTGTGGGAGATTTGGTATATTTGGCTTTTTGTAAAAATGAGATTAAGAATAAGATTAAGAAATAATCTAATTGTCATTAAGAAGAAAATCTTTAGACAATTAAGATTATAAGTTGAGAAATTCATAGGTTACTTATTAGTTCAAGTAATACAACGTCGAGAATCCATAGGTTCATATCTCGTGACTTTCCACGACTCGACGTTCTCAACTAATACCGTGGTTCAAACAAGTTAAGTGCTTTGCCTTGATGTAAAGCATAACCCAAGTGGGAAAGGATACGTTTACGCAAAGTGACCTTTGACTTAGTTTGACCAATAAGGGAGTAAACCCGTTACGTAATTAGAGAAGACGTAAGCACGGGATATGAGCATATGGATGCTTTCACATGATGTTACGTGAAATATATAAGCTCCCTAAGTTTATAAAAGCCTTGGCTAGAGGCGATAGTTAGAAAACATGAGTTGGCGTATTCCCGTAAATGGGTGCTTTAAAAGTTGGATCTCTCTAATCCCAAAACTCGTTTCGAGTGTTCTCAATTAAGCACATAGCATATTCATACATGTATTGAAAGATCCATATTTGTCGGGTAAGGGGAAAGCCGACTTTCAAATTTCGCCCGAAGCCATACAGTGGCCTGGCGCGTTGACGCGTGGGCAGCGCGCCATGAGCAGATATGAGCTCCGGGGAATTTTGGCTACCGTTTGATATTTTATGTGTTTCGTATGTTTATTTGTCATCATTAAAACATTAGGAGATCTTGATAATGTTGCCTCAACACGTCAGATAAAACTCGAGCTCAAAACTCGACTCGAGCTCGTTTATTTCTACATTTCATGCTCGAACTCGATAAATACTCGGCATATCAAGCTCGGCTCGACTCGATTTGTATGAAAATTAAGTAAATGTATGTATACAAAATGGTAAAAGTGTAATTTAACCGAAGCTCGTTAAGGCTCGCGAGCTTTACGAGCCAACTATTTTGGAGCTCGAGCTCGACTCGACAATATATTCGAGTAGCTCGAACTTGAGCTCGACTCGTTTAAATCGAGTCGATTTCGAATAGTTTACGAGTCGATCTCGAATAACTCGCGAGCTGTCTCGACTCATTTACACCCCTAGACCCGGGTCAACCCGGTTTTTAATGTGTATTAATACTGTGTTAATAGTTTTCAGCTTTGCATATGCTTTCCGAAAATAATGTAAGTTTCTTTAGATAAATGACTGAATTTTTAAGTTTTTTCGAAAATAATGTAAGTTTCCTTAGATAGACTAGCAGGGTACCCGCGCGATGCGGCGGCAGGTACCCTGTAACAAAATTTATGGTGATTAATGTCTTTTAACTTTATGTTTTTCGTTACAATAACTTTATAGATTCCGAGAATTTTATATTTGAGTAACTTTAACCATGTTGTTCCTTTAAGTTGTACATGCTGGTCTTTTAAACTGCGTAGGCTATGTTTTTTTGTTGTTTTTTTAAGTGTTTGGGTTATTGGATTTTAACAATAGATGATTAATAGCTTGATTAGATTGTACTATGTGCTAAAATAGTTGCATTTTTCAGTAAAGGGGTGGTTTAAGAAGAGTATTAATTGCAGGTGTTTAATATAAATGGTTGTGCATAAATTAATTGTACATAAAGCTTTAATATGTGTATTTACTTAAAATCTATATTAGCAAATCTTAAAAATTAAATAGGAGAGAGGGTCTAATATGTATTATTAGTAGTATAGATAACTGAATTTTTAAGTTTGACCAAGATTAAGTTTTTCACTTTTTCACTTTGACCGTATTCTCTTTATAGATAGTATAGATACAATCTACCTAAGTAAATAACGTACACCCAACACATGTTTCACGAAACAAAAGACCAAAAGATCATACTTGTAGAACTTAATGACCAAATGCTACATAAAAATGTATTTTTACTTTTTTTTAAACAAAAAAAATGTATTTTTACTAAACAAAACCAAAATTGTTCAAAGCAGATCTTTCATATCCGTTTGGTTTTATTATCGTTAATCATGTTGGTACTCGATTACCTCTTTCGTATTGATATTGAGAATCAGAGATGCCAAAAAAGTCGGTTAATGTTAACATTCAGGGTCATCTATGAGTTTAGGAAGGCCTCATGCAAAATATGTATGAATAAGAAAAGTCCAGCCTAGATGGTGTTTGTTTTTTCAAATTTATCTATTAATAGCCTATTAATCTGACTTATTTAGATGCAGTCAGAGATTTGATCCAAAACGTGTGTTTATTTTTGTCATGTCATTAAAAGGCGGTAAGAGACAATTAGTGTTAATATCATTTGTTTAGTCTGATCATTAAGAGGCAGTAAGAAAAATAATCATCTATACTATCTAAAGACTGTAACCCTTAATTTAATGTGCAAGTGTAATGTGCACAAAAGTGTAGTACGGTACAATGTAGTTTAAGCAATATCTTAATTATATCAATCTCAAAAATTTACACCCGCATCCTTTAATACATAGTCGGTTATGGAACGTGAAAGAGGTTCACTTTTGCAACATCAAAGAATACAAAGGAAGCTACAATTACATTCGTATTAAATAAAGAATCTGCAATTACATTCTTATTAAATGCATGCTGCATAAATGAGGCGCCAGGCCTGTAGCCTTTCCACAAATTGTAAGTGACTCCAAGAGCAACCAAAGTAAAAACGTCCATTTAGTATATCATCATGGTTGTGCAGATTGGAAACCCAAACCCTGTAATGTATCTAGATGAGCTGAAGTTAGATTCCAGTGGCACGATAGTCGTGATGCTGTGTAGAATATGGGATGTGAATGTGTCTACCAATGGACGCTACTTGGGAACTGAATTCTTGGTCTCTGATGCTAAGGTGTGTTGATCTTCGTTTAAAAAAATAATGCCTAAAACCAATACATGAAAAACTTATTAATAATCTATATCCGTTTTTAACACGCTTCTTTGGCAGGGTAATGTAATGCATTGTACGGCAAAGTCTACGGTGGCTTACAAATTTTTGAGGTTAAAAGAGAGGGGTGTGTTCTCGATTAAAAATTTTATTGTCATGAATAACAGGGAAGACTATCGACTTAGGAAGGATGATAACTTCATGCTGGAGTTTGATGGATCAACGACAATAAGAAAATCTTTGGTTATATCTGAAGGGTTTTTCAGATATCCTTTTCAGCTGGTAGATTTAGATCATATCCAGCCCACAGAGACAAAACATAACAAAACCAAACTAATTACAACTTGGATAGAAACAAGAACCAAAAACTTAGGAGATTCATAAGTTACACACTTGCACTCATACTCTATAATGCTATTTTACTGATATGATTTGTGACATTGGTGACACTAAAGTCGGGGGTGTTTGAGATTAGTTACTTTTTCAGCTTTTAGCAAGTGAGTTGTAATTTGTAAATATAACTTATATGCACAAGATGTATGATGTTGTGACTTGTATTATAGTCGTTGAAGTGATGGATCATATATGTACGGTATTGTACTTTATCTATATAAAGCTATTTTTATGCGGTTAAATCATTTTATCAATACGATAAAAATATTGTTGCCAAGTGTTTTTATGAGAAAAGGATTCTCTCAAGTTGTAAACACAACTACGGCATTATGAGCCATTGGATTTGATCCAATGGCTCAAATCAAAAGAAGTTCTTTTGAGCCATTGGATCAAATCTAATGGCTCATAATGCCCTAACTTGACTCAAGTAACTTGAGACAATCCTAACCCGTTTTTATGCGGTTAATCATTCATTTCGTTTAAAAGTTCATTTAAATTTTCTCTGTATACAAAAACCATTTGTTGCATAAACATTTTATCAAATAATATATAGTATAGTTGAACGATTTTATTATATGGTATTGATAGTCACCTGCATGACCTATAAAACATGCACAACGGAAAATAAGTACATATTTATGCAGACCAAACCCTTGATAGACAGATCTCCTAATCAGTGTGATACAACCTATCTAACACGTATAAAGGGTGTTTGATGATTACTTACTTGATCCTGCAGTGATGTAAGCTTCTAGACCTTCACAGCTTGCACGGAGTCGTCTTTTGGGAGAATTACCACGTGAGTTGCGTCGAATATTTTATCCCTATATGAGAATATTGTCACATTCTAATTTCAGATTATTTTCATTTCATTTCGTCACTCTTTCCTCATTACCAACTTACGTGTCCTGTAGTGAACTAGTGCGACCCATTGATATTTTTATGAGTTTTGACTTTTGAATAACATTTTTCTTTACGCAGTAATCTTTTCACTTATAATGGTTTTGTTCTACCACATATATACGGATCTTAAATTCACTGTTACAAATATGGTTGAAGAAAACAAATGTGAGATACATTAATATCAACTTATGTGGAGTATAATACATTATCTATACTATCTAAAGACTGTAACCCTTAATTTAATGTGCAAGTGTAATGCGCACAAAAGTGTAGTACGGTACAATGTAGTTTGTGCAACATCTATACTAGATCAATTACGCCAATTCACATCTACACTCTTGAATGTATATGCGGTTATGGAACATGAAAGGGGTTCACTTTTGCAACTTCAAAGAATACAAAGGAAGCTACAATTACATTCGTATTAAATAAGGAAACTGCAATTACATTCTTATTAAATGCATGCTGCATAAATGAGGCGCCAGGCCTGTTGCCTTTCCACAAATTGTAAGCGACTCCAAGAGCAACCGAAGTAAAAAGGTCCATTTAGTATATCATCATGGCTGTGCAGATTGAAAACCCAAACCCTGTAATGTATCTGGATGAGCTGAAGTTAGATTCCAGTGGCACGATAGTCGTGATGCTGTGTAGAATATGGGATGTAAATGCGTCTACCAATGGCCGCTACTTGGGAACTGAATTCTTGGTCTCTGATGCTAAGGTGTGTTGATCTTTGTTTAAAAAAATAATGCCTAAAACTAATACATGAAAAAATTATTAATAATCTATATCCGTTTTTAACACGCTTCTTTGACAGGGTAATGTAATACATTGTACGGCAAAGTCTACGATGGCTCACAATTTTTTGAGGTTAAAAGAGGGGGGTGTGTACTCGATTAAAAATTTTATTGTCATGAATAACAGGGAAGACTTTCGACTTAGGAAGGACGATAACTTCATGCTGGAGTTTGATGGATCAACGACAATAAGAAAATCTTTAGTTATATCTGAAGGGTTTGTCAGATATCCTTTTCAGCTGGTGGATTTAGATCATATCCAGCCTACAGACAACAAATACTTCATTGGTAATTTTTTTTTTATTTTTTTTAATGTATGCTCATTTATTATTTGTCCGTCAATAATGTTGCTAAACTGTAATAAAATTTGTTACCTTTTAGATGTTGCGGGGTACGTGACGAATGTTGGAAGGATGAACTACACGAAAACAGGACGAAAAAACCTTGATTTCTACCTGGCAAATCATAGGTTGTTATGATTATGTTTTACACATGATGTTGTAAATTTGATGTTTTTTTTTTCCTATATTTAATAATTAACTTACCCGTTGTTGTAATTTTCTGTCCTATGCATCGAGGGGACAATCAATACGGGTGACTCTATGGGGAGGCCTTGGAGATATATTGATTGAGAAGAAATCAAAATATACAGGGTTGTGTCCTGTTATTGTGACATCAATATCTGCAAAGCATTATAACAGTGAGTGGGCATAGAGTATTTTATTCATGTTACGTCAATTTTCACATTCTAATTTAAGTTGTACTGTTACCTGCCAGATAAGCTGTATTTATCCAGTAGTACTTCAACTGTCATACTTGATGATGCTAAGATTCCTGCTATCAAAGCATTGAAATCAACTAACAGAAATGAATATGTATGATTTTATAATTTGCTGTTGAAAAACTCATGAAAGCCATAAACTTAACATTATCATTTACCTGTTTGTTACAAGTGTTGAATCTTCAAAAGTAGCTTCACGTGCAAATAATTCCGAACCAATGGAAGGTACAATTGAGAATCTCCTCATATGGGCCCGTAATCGCAAAAATGATGTATGTGCTCTTTTGTATCCACTACGATTCTATAGTCATTCCCCTGCATAATATTGATATAGCTTATTTCTACCAGTCGGCAACTTTTCTCTATAAGGCCCGAATCGAAAATGTTCGGACTAGGAAGGGATGGAATTTTCCATCATGTGGAAGTGAAAATTGCAAAAAGGGTGCTACTAGAAAGAATGGCCGATTCTGGTGCAATGCGTGTGACACGCCAGTTGAATACCCAGTAATAAGGTAATGTAATGTTTATCACTTATAGAATCTGCATTGGTATTTAATAAATAAAGTGGCTTAGACTGATACATACCGTTTGTAACATGTCCATGATGAGTGCTCAAACACTCATCATTTTTGGTCAATTCTGAAACGCAAAACATCTGAAAACACGCAAAATCACATCAAAATGATGAAAATATCCAAGGATCGTGTTTTATGTGTCTCAAATGCAAAATGTTTAAAAACAAATGAAAAATGAGCAAAGTTTGCNGAAAAAACCTTGATTTCTACCTGGCAAATCATAGGTTGTTATGATTATGTTTTACACATGATGTTGTAAATTTGATGTTTTTTTTGCCTATATTTAATAATTAACTTACCCGTTGTTGTAATTTTCTGTCCTATGCATCGAGGGGACAATCAATACGGGTGACTCTATGGGGAGGCCTTGGAGATATATTGATTGAGAAGAAATCAAAATATACAGGGTTGTGTCCTGTTATTGTGACATCAATATCTGCAAAGCATTATAACAGTGAGTGGGCATAGAGTATTTTATTCATGTTACGTCAATTTTCACATTCTAATTTAAGTTGTACTGTTACCTGCCAGATAAGCTGTATTTATCCAGTAGTACTTCAACTGTCATACTTGATGATGCTAAGATTCCTGCTATCAAAGCATTGAAATCAACTAACAGAAATGAATATGTATGATTTTATAATTTGCTGTTGAAAAACTCATGAAAGCCATAAACTTAACATTATCATTTACCTGTTTGTTACAAGTGTTGAATCTTCAAAAGTAGCTTCACGTGCAAATAATTCCGAACCAATGGAAGGTACAATTGAGAATCTCCTCATATGGGCCCGTAATCGCAAAAATGATGTATGTGCTCTTTTGTATCCACTACGATTCTATAGTCATTCCCCTGCATAATATTGATATAGATTATTTCTACCAGTCGGCAACTTTTCTCTGTAAGGCCCGAATCAAAAATGTTCGAACTAGGAAGGGATGGAATTTTCCATCATGTGGGAGTGAAAAATGCAAAAAGGGTGCTACTAGAAAGAATGGCTGATTCTGGTGCGATGCGTGTGACATGCTAGTTGAATACCCAGTAATAAGGTAATGTAATGTTTATCACTTATAGAATCTGCATTGGTATTTAATAAATAAAGTGGATTAGACTGATACATACCCTTTGTAACATGTCAACTATAGGTATCGCCTAGAGCTTGGTATATCGGATGACACTGAACAAACTGTGGTTGTACTGTTTGATGAGCCGGAAACTTCGTTGGTGCAATTCCCAACTGCATCACTATTGGAATCCGAGGATGAGGTATACTTATAAATCTCCTGACCATTTCCGTCCTCCGTTACTCACAACATGATCCTGCAGGACCTGGATGAGCACGCAAACTTGCCAGCTGCCAAAACAAATATCATTGGCACAACACACGTTTTCGAAATCAAATCTCATACCTACTATGAGTATGGTAGTTTTGAAAGTTTTACCTGCTGGACGGTGGACCCATCTCAACCGTTGGTGGAAAGTGCAAGCTCAAGTACCGTTGATGATGGGGTTGTCGTTGCAGGTTCATCATCCAAACCACATAGCAAAGCTCCATCAGTTGATACACCGGTCAAGCCTACAGAGGCTAGGGCAAAAAAAAGTAAGCATGCAGTTAATATTTGCCTATCAAGAAATGCATCCAACAATCAAATTAATATGATACCTGATGAGGCGAAAAGTGTTACGCTTTTAGGGGGTCATTTAAGCCCTAATCCGTAATTATTTGATCAAATATTGTCTTAAATCGTTCCTTTTGTCATTTTAGGTACTTTGGAGAAGAAATCTGGAAAAGAAGGTATTTTGGACGTTTTTGGAGCATAAAAGTGAAGAAAACGACAAAGTCTCNATTAATATGATACCTGATGAGGCGAAAAGTGTTACGCTTTTAGGGGGTCATTTAAGCCCTAATCCGTAATTATTTGATCAAATATTGTCTTAAATCGTTCCTTTTGTCATTTTAGGTACTTTGGAGAAGAAATCTGGAAAAGAAGGTATTTTGGACGTTTTTGGAGCATAAAAGTGAAGAAAACGACAAAGTCTCAATTTATGCTGGAAACAGTACCTGACGGCGTCACTCTTTACGAGGTGACGGCGTCACGCTTTGACAAAGAGGTGGATAATTTTACACTTGACGGGCTAGAAAGATTTTGAAGCATTTACACGTGACGGCGTCACGTGTTATTTCACCAAGTCCGTCACGTTATAAGTTAAAGAGAGACGGCCCAGAGAGTTTTAAAAAGGGACGGCGTCAAGAGTGGATCTGAGCAATCCGAGAAGAGTTTTGGCGGTGAGGAGACGGCGTCACAAGCTAAAACTTGACGCTGTCAAGTTGTAAAATCTATATATAGTTTTCTAATTTTCATTCATTTAGTGTGTAACTTTTGGGAGAACTTTAGGGATAAACCATAGGTCGTGGTTTACTGTATTCTCAGGGGTTTTTAACCCTTGAATCATCCATGTTCAATTAAAGATAAGTCTCCTTTCAAATCAATCAGTATGTCTATGTGTTGCTTGATTATATCTTATGCTTGTCTTTACTTTAACATGCTAGGCTAGGTTTCTCTTGTGTTTGCTTAGATCTAATGAAACCTAGCTATTGATTACTTGTTGTTGGTTTGTTATTGATTGTTGTGGGTGGGTGATGTCGATGTTAGGCTTAAGAAAACTGGCTAACCTCCTATACGGTAACTTGCTTGAACGTCTTAAGAAACATGAATCGGATGTGTACTGCGATTATATGGTTGTATTTAATGCATAAGCAAATTCTAGTGATCCCATGTTAGGAGCTTTTAGTCGGCTTGACATAGGAGTGAAGTAGGAGCTT
This sequence comes from Artemisia annua, assembly GCA_014162995.1. Classification (NCBI taxonomy): domain Eukaryota; kingdom Viridiplantae; phylum Streptophyta; class Magnoliopsida; order Asterales; family Asteraceae; genus Artemisia; species Artemisia annua. The sequence goes on from LBNU01016029.1 coordinate 97,565, forward strand.
ATAGAGTTAGGGAAGATCGTACACGGCCCTACGAATGGTTTAAAGGAATACAACCCGTCATCCACACAATTGTAACAAACCAATTAACCAGTAAAAGATAGCTAGGGAGTAAGGAAATCTAAGTAAACACACTTTTCTCCATATAAGTTTCACAACCAATTTATTTTCTTGTTATTTTATTTTATTTGCAATAGTAGATATTTGGGTTAGTTGATTAGCAACTAATTCCGCCCACTCTTCCAAATACCCGAGATTTTACTTGCTTTCATAAAATATAAAAAAAATACAAAAAGAACCATCCCTCAACCCTTAGACCTAAATTAGAGTAGTTTTCAATCCTAACGACACTATTCCCCGAGAGCACGATCAATCCCCCGGTACTTGCCACTTCACTATACTACATCGGTCAGGTTCACTGCCTGGTGGGGGTTGTAAGCTTCTCAAGATCCCTTGAGAGGTAAAACCTATTGCGAAGGTTGCAAAACCCACGCATCAATACCCATGTTTTCCATTGTTTGTAGGCTGGATATTGAAGATTCAGATTCTGAAAATGAGGTTATTCCAGCTGAGAATGTCAATCCTGCAGATGATAAGAAAAGAAATAAGTGAGTAAAACAGTTAATATTTGCATATCAAAAAATACAAGGAATCACTTAGGTGAACATAGTTGGACATTAAATCCATGTTTCCATTGTTTATAGGATGGAGATCGAAGATTCAGATTGCGAAGACGGACAAGATCCTGATGATAATGTCCAAGTAAAGGACAGTGACCCAACCGCCACTAAGAAGAAAAGACGGTGAGCACGTGTTGCACACAATCTTTGTTCAGTAAATATTTAACCTTTGTCCAACTATTAACATGTTCTCCTTCCTATATTTTATTGTCAGGAATGTGGTGATAGAATCGGATTAAGTTTCAACAGCCTGAACCCGAAGATGCCTTTTTAAAATAACCATTCAGAACATGAATAATATTAAACTGATTTGGACATTTTTTGTTATTGTTGTTTGGAGAATAGTTATAACTTATTTGGCACTTCTTTGTTATTGTCGTTTGAAGAGTACGACAATATCTACTTATTCATATAAAACATGGAATGTGTGTTTCTTTTGTGTTGACATAGTTTTCAGGTACATTGAAGTTACTCTACTATAATTGGAACACCTGATGTAAAGGATGAAGTACACGCAACAAGGGCTTTTACTGGATGCTCCTCTAAGCTCAATGTGCAAATGTTCTGTAGTAAAGATTGACTGCAAATGGTTTAAAGGATATGCTATGTATAATTTATAAGACAGTCCTGTTTTTCAGAATGAATTATCTAAAAGATGATCTTTGTATACAAATTCATGTGATATGCAACTACCCTTCTATTGTAAATAAACCTCTAATGAATGAAATTCAATTCTCTATAATTTTGTCAATGTAATTTGGTAATTAATAATTTCATGTTCTTATTGAACGCTCTCAATTATCAACCATTCTATTTAAAACGTTATCATGTTCGATTGTATTGTACATTGAAACTCCCTCTGATTTGTTTATTATTTGGTACTCATAACATTTTGATGTGGGAATGTATATTCCGCAATTAAAAAAATACTTACATTACCTTGTATCAATCAATCAGGAACCAATTTATTGTATAGTCATTCTATATATGTATATATCAAGTATGAAAAGATAAATCAGTTATCAGGTGTACTATTATAATGAAATCTATCCAGTTACTTAAAATTGCTATATATATCAAGTATGAAAGGATAAATCAGTTATCAGGTGTACTATTATAATGAAATCTATCCAGTTACTTAAATTTGCATATTCCTTACAAGGATGGCTCAACATAAACTACAACCCCTATAGAAATGTCATACATGAAGTGTCATTTAACTTCATAAATACAGTTACAAAATTCGTTTTGGATATTCAAAAGATAGTTATCATGGATAATTATCAGTTACAAACCCTGAATACATATAATTTCGGTTAATTACCAATGCACATTCTAAGTATATGGTACAAATCCTTATAGTAATTACAAAAAACAAATAGATAAACTGAAAAACACTTTTAATTTAGAACATGAGAAGGCAGCCTTTAACAATCAACACTAATAACAAATATAAAAATCCTTATAAATCTCTAATAAATTTATTTTATGGGAGATTGGAAGTTACATATGATTTACTAATAACAGGTCAGATGAAAAGCTTGAAAAGGCCTTTAAAAGCCATCTTATGTCAACAATCTACACATATCAAGTGGTTTATTTTCACACACTACACTCCTATCTATCATCTAAACTTATGGCAATTGACAGGGAGACCATGTCAGACTACTTTCATATGCCCATAGGTCTAGCTACAAAACGACTTAACGTTAGCCTAACTGTTTTTAAAAAGCAGTGTCGTCAAGCTGGTATTGAACGCTGGCCATATCCTAAGCTAAAGAGTTTACACAATATGATTACCGCTTTTCAGGTTAGTAATCAGTTGATACTTACTTTTTATACTCATTTTCATAGAACATCTAATGTTTAACTCATGAATTTCCTATGAAAGATATTTCATAACTGATACTTAACATGTGGGTAATGTCTTAATGCCTGGACTGCTACTCAACACTATAACATTCTATTTTTCAATATATGCATATATATCGTCTGCATTTAATTCTTTACATAATGGTTTTCATTATAGGATCAGTGTGGAGGTGCAGAAAGATATGGGAACAGTGAAGAAATAATTGCACAACTAAAAGAAGAAATAAAGCATATATGACAAAACCCAAATTTACCAGTTGCTAATACCACCAGACGCCTCAGACAAAGATATTTCAAAGTTAAACACCGAGAAAGAAACCAAAAAAAAAGAATCTATCAATTTGGAATTGTCATTAGCATGCCCAACACCAGCAAATGTGGAACCATTACAGATTATATCCTAGCAACTACTCAGGATATGAAGAGATATACGATGGTTTTGTTAGTGATTCTGATGAACAAGAGCAGGGGAAAGACGCTTAATCCATAAAACCCAATGTTTACCTGACCTTTTTTATAGTTTTTTCCCTAAAGTTGTTGGCTATAGTCTGATATGTTAGGTTCTGTGTTATCGAAGCAAATAAAGTATCAATAAATCATATTTCAGATGTTCATTTTTATGTGATAAATATTGCAATGTTAAAACTGATCCATATAACTTGCAGAACATCATCTATAACTAATGATAATCTACACTGTGAAAAAGCGTTTTGCTTATAAAACACATTTTGGACCAATCACAAATATGTATGTATCTATCTACATCGCTACATATGTGCTATACACACAATTGGAAGGATCTTTGAGATATTTCAGAAAATAGTTTCAAACTCTAAAAGACCAATGTACCATACTATGAAACCATAATATTTTGAGCAACATTTCTGATTCAACATAAATACATAATACAGTAATGGTTACTAACCACATTCGTTAGAGCGTGTCCTACCAAATTAATAACATGTTATTACGTGAAAGATTTTTACAACAATGCAAGGTCATGAAAACCACTAATCAATCTACCAACAATTGAAGAGCATAGGTGTGCTGTGCTTTCAATCACATACACAACCTAAATATCTAAATGAAATTTTATTGATTAAATCACAATAAGTATAACACTATTTATGAGTTCTTATTAACTAATTGGCAGACAAGCAGGTAAGAGCATGCCATCGTTAACCAATAACTCATTCAATTCATTTTACCACACTTAATAGTCTATAACTTTCTAAAAAGTAGGAATTTGAAAGACCTAAAGATAATACTAGATGTCATAAACACATCAGTTACACAATTTTTTGACCCTTTCTATTATCCTGAATCACCATCTTACACAAACAAAGAATGGATTGAACCACTTCCATACATTTATTGCAACCATCTATCAAGAGTTGTACACGCATAAACATAATTGTATGTAGTTTTCGCTTTCTACTTCAAGGATGTCACAAGGTTTGTAATCAATAAAATAATTTGCACGATTCCAATTGGTTTACAAAAAACTATTTTGTGGAAAACTAGAAGGGGGGTTGAATAGTTTACCCGTTTTTAGTTTAATTATCTTTTGAAACTTTCCGTTTAATCAAAGATATGAACACAAAGACAATACACAATATGCAAGTATAAAGAAAGAAACGATCAAACCATGACACGATTGTTTATCGTGGTTTGGCTACAGTTTTAATTGAAAAATCAAAAAGAAAATCATTTAGTGTTTAATTTTAACCTCTAGCTTCTTTTTATATTTTTTCTAGCTTTTATTAATCATTTAGTATTTTTAGAAAATAGTTTTTTAATTTTCACTGTTCATTTGCTATTATCCCTTATTAAATTAGATTAATTAGCTTTTAATTAGTAATTAAGTAAATTAAATCTAAAAGAGTTTATTTATAAAGTTTAGGAACTTTTTATAATTTTTTAGGACTTCTGTAATTGTTAAATAGTTTTAGAAAAAGTTTGGTAATTTTATAAATTAGTTTAGTATTTATTTTAATTTAATTTAGTTTAATTAGTAATTAGTAATTAATTAATATTAATTAATTAAAAAGTCTAAAAAATATTTTTCTTTTTCTTAAAATTTTCTTTTATAATTTAGATTGTAAAAATATGTTTTTCATCATCTAGGTGTTTGTAGATTTCTATTTTCACTTTTATTTTCGTACGTAGACGTTTTAATTAAACGTAAACGTACATTTTTAGATTTGTAACGTTTCCAGATTTCTAGTAATCGTTTGTAGTGTTTGTTTATCATTTTCATTCATAATCTCGTAGTTTAATTTCAATCAATCTCTTTCCCTAATCATCGTTTCATAATAACTTGATCTCAAATTCGTTTTCGATACAATTCACTCCTCATCGGGATTTAAACGACCCGGGGAATTCCTATACTCTCCTTGGTGCATTGAGCCTTTTATAGTTTGACTTTAGTTGACCAATTCTTTGGTTGACTTCTGTTGACTGTTTTTAGGCCAATCAGTCCACTACAGGTATCGCCTAGAGCTTGGTATATCGGATGACACTGAACAAACTGTGGTGGTCCTGTTTGATGAGTCGGCAACTTCGTTGGTGCAATTCCCAGCTGCAGCACTATTGGAATCCGAGGATGAGGTATACTTATAAATCTCCTGACTATTTCCATCCTCCGTTACTCACATCATGACCCTGCAGGACCTGGATGAGCACGCAAACTTGCCAGCTGCCATAACAAATGTCATTGGCACAACACACGTTTTTGAAATCAAATCTCATACCTACTATGAGTATGGAAGTTTTGAAAGTTTTACCTGCTGGACGGTGGACCCATCTCAACCGTTGGTGGAAAGTGCAAGCTCAAGTACCGTTGATGATGGGGTTGTCGTTGCAGGTTCATCATCCAAAACACATAGCAAAGATCCATCAGTTGATACACCGGTCAAGCCAACAGAGGCTAGGGGAAAAAAGTAAGCATGCAGTTAATATTTGCATATCAAGAAATGCAACCAACAATCAAATTAATATGATACCCATGTTTTCCATTGTTTGTAGGCTGAATATTGAAGATTTAGATTCTTAAAATGAGCTTATTTCAGCTGAGAATGTGAATCCTACAGAGGATAAGAAAAGAAATAAGTGAGGAAAACAATTAATATTTGCATACCAAAAAATACAAGGCATCACTTAGGTGAACATAGTTGGACATTAAATCCATGTTTCCATTGTTTATAGGCTGGAGATCGAAGATTCAGATGGCAAAGACGGACAAAATCCTGATGATAATGTCCAAGGAAAGGACAGTGGCCCAACCGCCACAAAGAAGAAAAGACGGTGAGCACATGTTGCACACACTCTTTGTTCACTAACTATTTCACCTTTGTCCAACTATTAACATGTTATCCTTCCTATATTTTATTGTCAGGAATGTGGTGATAGAATCGGATTAAGTTTCAACAGCCTAAACCCGAAGATGCCTTCTTAAAATAACCATTCAGAACATGAATAATATTAAACTGATTTGGACATTTTTTTTATTGTTGTTTGGGTAATAGTTAAAACTTATTTGGAACTTCTTTGTTATTGTCATTTGAAGAGTACGACAATATCTACCGATTCATATAAAACATGGAATGTGTTTTATTTTGTGTTGACATAGTTTGCAGGTACATTGAAGTTACTCTACTATAATTGGAACACCTGATGCAAAGGATGAAGTACACGCAACAAGGGCTTTTACTGGATGCTCCTCCTAAGCTCAATGTGCAAATGTTCTGTAGTAAAAATTGTCTGCAAATGGTTTAAAGGATATACTATGTATAATTTATAAGACAGTCCTGTTTTTCATAATGAATTATCTAAAAGATGATCTCTGTATACTAATTCATGTGATATGCAACTACCCTTCTATTATAAATAAACCTCTAAGGAATCAAATTCAATTCTCTATAATTTTGTCAATGTAATTTGGTAATTAATAATTTCATGTTCTTATTGAACGCTCTCAAATATCAACCATTCTATTTAAAACGTTATCATGTTCGATTGTATTGTACATTGAAACTCCCTCTGATTTGTTTATTATTTGGTACTCATAACATTTTGATGTGGGAATGTATATTCCGCAATAAGAAAAATACTTATATTACTTTGATCAATCAATCAGGAAACAATTTATTGCATAGTTATTCTATATATATATATATATATATATATATATATATATATATATATATATATATATATATATATATATATATATAAATATATATATATATATATATATATATATATATATATATATATATATATATATATATATATATATATATATATATATATATATATATATATATATATATATATATATATATATCAAGTATGAAAAGATAAATCAGTTATCAGGTGTACTATTATAATGAAATCTATCCAGTTACTTAAATTTGCTATATATATCAAGTATGAAAAGATAAATCAGTTATCAAGTGTACTATTATAATGAAATCTATCCAGTTACTTAAATTTGCATATTCCTTACAAAGGATGGCTCAACAGAAACTATAACCCCTATACAAATGTCATACATGAAGTGTCATTTAACTGCATAAATACAGTTACAAAATTCGTTTTGGATATTCAATAAATAGTTATCATGGATAATTATCAGTTACAAACCCTGAATACATATAATTTCAGTGAATTACCAATGCACATTCTAAGTATATGATACAAATCCTTATAGTAATTACAAAAAACAAATAGATAAACTGAAAAACACTTTTAATTTAGAACATGAGAAGGCAACCTTTAACAATCAACACTAATAACAGATATAAAAATCCTCATAAATCTCTAATAAATTTATTTTATGGGAGATTGGAAGTTACATATGATATACTAATAATAGGTCAGATGAAAAGCTTGAAAAGGCCTTTAAAGGCCATCTTATGTCAACAATCTACACATATCAAGTGATTTATTTTCACACACTACACTCCTATCTATCATCTAAACATATGGCAATTGACAGGGAGACCATGTCAGATTACTTTCATATGCCCATAGGTCTAGCTGCAAAACGACTTAACATTGGCCTAACTATTTTTAAAAAGCAGTGTCGTGAAGTTGGTATTGAACGTTGGCCATATCCTAAGCTAAAGAGTTTACACAATATGATTACCACTTTTCAGGTTAGTAATCAGTTGATACTTACTTTTTATACTCATTTTCATAGAACATCTAATATTTAACTCATGAATTTCCTATGAAAGATATTTCATAACTGATACTTAACATGTGGGTAATGTCTTAATGCCTGGACTGCTATTTAACACTATAGCATTCTATTATTCAATATATGCATATATATCTTCTGCATTTAATTCTTTACATAATGGTTTTCATTATAGGATCAGCGTGGAGGTGCAGAAACTTATGCGAACAGTGAAGAAATAATTGCACGACTAAAAGAAGAAATAAAACATATACGACAAAACCCAAATTTACCAGTTGCCAATAGCACCAGACGCCTCAGACAAAGATATTTCAAAGTTAAACACCAAGAAAGAAACCAAAAAAAAGAATCTATCAATTTGGAATTGTCGTTAGCATGCCCAACACCAGCAAATGTGGAACCATTACAGATTATATATCCTAGCAACTACTCAGGATATGAAGAGATATACGATGGTTTTGTTAGTGATTCTGATGAACAAGAGCAGGGGAAAGACGCTTAATCCATAAAACCCAATGTTTACCTGACCTTTTTTATAGTATTTTTCCTAAAGTCGTTGGCTATAGTCTGATATGTTAGGTTCCGTGTTATCGAAACAAATAAAGTATCAATAAATCATATTTCAGATATTCATTTTTATGTGATAAATACTACAATGTTAAAACTGATCCGTGTAACTTGCAGAACATCTTCTATAACTAATGATAATCTACACTGTGAAAAAGCGTTTTGCTTATAAAACACATTTTGGACCAATCACAAATATGTATGTATCTATCTACATCGCTACATATGTGCTATACGCACAATTGGAAGGTTCTTTGAGATATTTCAGGAAATAGTTTCAAACTCTAAAAGACCAATGTACCATACTACGAAACCATAGTATTTTGAGCAACATTTCTGATTCAACATAAATACATAATACAGTAATGGTTACTAACCACATTCGTTAGAGCGTGTCCTACCAAATTAAGAATATGTTATTACGTGAAAGATTTTTACAACAATGCAAGGTCATGAAAACCACCAATCAATCTACCAACAATTGAAGAACATAGGTGCGCTATGCCTTCAAGCACATACACAACCTAAATATCTAAATGTAATTTTATTGATTAAATCACAAGAAGTATAACACTATTTATGAGTTCTTATTAACTAATTGGCAGATAAACAGGTAAGAGCATGTCATCATTAACCAATAACTCATTCAATTCATTTTACCACACTTAATAGTCTATAACTTTCTAATAAGTAGGAATTTTAAAGACCTAAAGATAATACTAGATCTCATAAACACATCAGTTACACAATTTTTTGACCATTTCTATTATCCTGAATCACCATCTTATACAAACAAAGAATGGATTGAACCACTTCCATACATTTGTTGCAACCATCTATCAAGAGTTGTACACACATAAACATAATTGTATGTAGTTTTCGCTTTCTACTTCAAGGATGTCACAAGGTTTGTAATCAATAAAATAATTTGCACGATTCCCATTGGTTTACAAAAAAACTATTTATTTGATGAAAATCATCTTTATCCATGTATTATAGGATTACGGGAACAAAATGAAGAAATTCCATCACTATCAGGAATGTTGCACAAATCTTTGTTGATTCATTCAAAAACATTTGTCAGCAAACATGGCAGATTACAAAGCTATTGTGGTTTAAAACTTACAGAAGTTGTCGGAGAATCTACCGGTAAATAGGCACACTAACCTTTACTTGAACTATACAAATACAAAAATTTGAGAAAATGTGCATACCTGATTCATGAATGATCCCTTTACAACATATGTGGAAAACTAGAAGGGGGTTGAATAGTTTACCTCTTTTTAGCGTTGATTATCTTTTAAAATCTTATTGAAACTTTCGTGTAAACAAAGATTTAGTTTTGAAGATATATCAAACACAATATAAATATATGCAAAGATAAAGAAAGAACAATCAAACCACAACACGATAGTTTATCGTGGTTCGGCTACAAGGATCTCTTTTGTCCTTGCCCTACGTCCACGCCCCGAGTATCCAACTCGAGAGTTTCAAGCACTATCAACAAGCTCCTTTATCCGGCGGAGAAAACCTTACACGTCGCTTATACACGTTTTCCGACACTAAGCTAAATGTCGAGTTCTTTACCAAGGGTACAACCACTCCCGATAGTTCTTTCACAAGGGTACAACAACTCCCTTTACACTTTGTATTTTAAGGCACAAATACTAACCGATCACAACTATAANAATAGGCACGTCAACAGACTTCCCACTCTGTCAAATGCCTTCTACTTCCGAAAGTCCCTTCAAATACAAAAAAAGGAAATCATCAGGTGATAAATTAATCGAATGATAGCAAACATAAATTACTCTTAATAAATGTTATTCATATGACAAACCTTTAATTTCATACAATTATTTATTACCAATACGGTGCTTCTTACAGGACCAGCCTATTTGCGTGCAGCAAGAAAAACCCTAGAACGAGCTGCATTTGCATCTTCAGGTAATTATACAAGCTATAAATCTTGCAGCATGTGATTTGATACATGATTTTATCTTAGTAGTAATGTTTACCTCTTTTGCCAAGGCGTTTCTGTGGTTTACCATAATCTCGGGCCTCCATCGTTCGAATGTCAAAATTACAAGGCGCTTATGTGGTATGAAGAGAGAATCACCAAAGGAAAGAGCACAGGCAACCCAGAGTTTTCCCTTTGTTGCCAACGGGGTAAAGTGCTTCTCCCAAAATTTAAGGACGCACCTTCACCTCTAAACGAACTAATGGACTATAACAATCCTGCATCTTTAAGATTCAAAGAACAGATTAGAGTTTATAATGGTATGTTTTGCTACACATCTTTTGGGGCAAAATTAGATAATTCAGTTAACTCAAGCAGAGGACCGTACACATTTAGAATAAATGGCCAAAGCTATCATCAAGTAGGTTCTCTACTGCCTGCATGGGGTACACAACCCAAATACGCACAACTATACTTTTTTGATACTGGAAATGAAGTGAAGAACCGGATGGAAGCTTTTATAGACAAGGAAAGTGCCGAAGTGGTAGATAAAAAGATAGTAGCAGGGCTAATTAAAATGTTCGATCAATCAAGTTCAATTGCCAAGGCATTTAGAATGGCTAGAGATTGGTATGACGCACAAAATTCAGCAAAGTTTCAGCTACGTCTAATAAGTGAGCGAACCAATGCACGGCAATACAATGCCCCAACTGTGCCCGAAATAACAACTCTGATTACTAACGACTTTGGTGATGGGATTCCCACGAGAGATATTATTATAAGTAACAAGGATGAAGGTCTTAAACGTATATCTGAGTTACATCCAGAATACATGGCTCTCCAATATCCATTATTATTCCCGTATGGAGAGGATGGATTTCATGAAAAGATACAGTATCATAAAAACACAAGTGCACGCAAGACCAAAAGAGATTATGTCACAATGAAAGAGTACTACGCATACGTAATACAACAACAAAATAACCAAGGTACTACCTTGCTTAGAGGTGGTCGATTATTCCAACAATACTTGGTAGATGCATTCGCGGCTGTTGAGAAGCAAAGACTTAAATGGAATAGGCAAAATCAAGATGTGTTACGTGTGGATCTATATCATAACCTGTGTGACTCTGTAACAAGAGGTGATACAAGTGCAGCAGGTATCGAGAAACGAATCGTTCTACCAAAGAGTTTTGTAGGCAGCCCAAGGTATATGATGCAAAATTATCAAGATGCCATGGCTATATGTCGAACATATGGAAATCCAGACCTATTCATCACTTTTACCGCCAATCCAAAATGGCCTGAGATTGCTGAAATGTTAAAGCACATCCCGGGACAAAAAGGTGTTGGCCGGCCAGAAGTGGCAACCCGTGTATTCAAGGTTAAGCTTACTGAAATGTTGGACGATCTTACAAAACAGCATATTTTTGGAAAGACACGTGCAGGTAATACAACTTGAAACATAATTTCAATATATGTACTGTTCTACACCAAATTTATGCATCAACTTATGCTTTGCTTAATTTCCTTTCAGTTGTATATGTGATAGAATTTCAAAAGCGTAGCCTACCACACGCACATATCCTACTATGGCTAGAAGAAGATTTGAAATGCAAAACCACATCCGAGATAGATGACATTATTAGAGCAGAGATACCATGTAAAACAAGCGATCCAGAAGGATATAAAGTAGTGACTGAATTTATGTTACATGGACCTTGCGGTAAAGATGCTAAACACGCACCATGTACTGTTGAGGGTAAGTGTTCGAAACATTTCCCTAAACCTTTTGTGAAAGACACAATAGTTGATGGTGATGGCTATGCTATTTATCGTCGAAGGGACAATAACGCTCAGCATATAAAAGGAAAGTTTAAATACAATAACAGATACGTGGTTCCTCACAATCGTTATCTTCTCCTTAAGTACCAGGCACACATCAATGTAGAATGGTGCAACAGATCAAAGGCAATCAAGTACTTATTAAATTACTTAAATAAAGGGCCTGACCGAGCTACAATTGCTATACAAGAGAATGTACGAAACAATGGCGATCAATCAAATGTCCAGGTTTTGGAGGTGGACGAAATAAATAATTATTTGAATTGTCGCTTCTTGGCTCCATGTGAGGCGGTGTGGCATTTATTGTCCTTTGACATACACTATTCATACCCATCAGTCATGAGGCTGAATTACCACTTGCCAGATCAAAACGCAATCACTCTTCGTGGCTCAGAAAGCTTACTCGTGCTAATTCAAAGGGAAGGAATCGATATTACTATGTTCACTGGTTGGTTTGAATTAAATAAGCGTGATACAGCAGCTAGAGCGTACACATATACTGAAATACCAGTGCATTATGTGTGGCATGAGAAAGACAAAATGTGGAAAGAAAGAAAAAGCAAAACAAGCATTGGGAGAATTCTTTACTCACACCCGGCTTCTGGAGAACGATAATATCTTAGAATGTTGTTGAACATTTTCAGAGGACCTGAAAGTTTTAAAAAACTCATGAATGTTAACAAGAGGCTATGTTCCACATTCAAGGAAGCGTGCTTTGCATATGGACTTCTAAATGATGACACGGAATGGAAGCATGCTATATCAGAAGCAAGTGTATGGGCATTCGGACCACAGTTACGTGACATGTTTGTCACAATTTTGTTGTTTTGCGATGTCAGCAGGCCTTTAAAATTATGGGAAGAAAACTGGCATACCTTATCAGAGGATATCCTACATAAGAAAAGGAAGTTTTTTAAGTATCCCGAATTGGAGTTGACAGATGAAAAACTTCAAAACTATTGTTTCATAGAAATCCAAGAGTTGCTAAATAGGAATGGAAGATCTTTATCAGAGTTCCAAGATCTACCCCTACCTAACCCAAAGTTACTAACCAACTTGGACAATCGTCTCATAAGAGAAGCGTTGGATTATGATATGAAGAAGAGTAAGGTTGAACATCAACAACTTCATTCATTGCTTAATCCAGAACAACGCATAATCTATGAAGAAGTTATTCAATATGTGCATAACAAAAAAGGGAATTTTTACTTTGTTTACGGACCAGGAGGAACGGGGAAGACGTTTTTATACAAAACTATCATTTCAAGGTTAAGATCAGACCGTATGATAGTCCTTGCTATTGCATCTTCAGGTACAAATAAATAGCAAACTATAACAATCAAATAATTTGTAAACTTAACAAAATGCATGTTCAACTAATTGCATCAATTTGTGTAGGAATTGCTTCATTATTGCTACCAGGAGGGAGAACCGCACATAGTCGTTTTGTTATACCACTTGAGTTATTGGAAAACAGTACATGCGGCATCAAGCAAAACACGCATATGGCAGAGCTCATGCAGGAAGTTAGGCTTAATTATATGGGATGAAGCTCCAATGACTCAAAAATATGCCTTTGAAGCATTGGACAAGACCCTAAAGGATATTTTAGGGTTCCATGATCCGGATTGTAGGAGTCGAATCTTTGGGGGTGTGACGGTCTTACTGGGAGGTGACTTTAGACAAGTTCTTCTAGTAATCCCAAAAGGAAGCAGGGCTGAAATTGTACAATCTTGCATAAACCAATCTGACTTATGGAAACATTGCAAGATCTTCAGCCTTACACGCAGCATGTGTGTCAATGAATATACTGAGAATGGGCAAATTGATACACGAAAGCAGGATTTCAATAGATGGGTTTTGGCTGTGGGTGATGGCACGTTGCCAGCAAAATGCAAAGAAGGGGAGGATGAGCCAACATGGATTGACATTCCAGAACGCTTTCTGATTAAATCGTGGCATTCTCCTATTTAGAAAATAGTTGCAGTCACATATCCTGATTTTACAATAAGGCAAACTGATGATGTATACCTCAAAGAAAGGGCAATCCTCACTCCTAAGAATGATGATGTTGATGCCATCAACGAGTACATGTTTAAATAGTTAAAAGGAGAAACTGTTACATACAACAGCTCAGATGAGATTTGCAAGGGATCTACAGACAATCTAGAACAACACGACCTCTATCCGATTGAATTCCTAAATTCATTAAATTTCCCAGGGATGCCCCCACATGCTCTTCACTTAAAAAATGAACTGCCCATTATGCTATTGCGGAATATCAATCCAAGCAAAGGACTATGTAATGGAACAAGGTTGCTCATCACAGATCTAGGTCAGTTTGTTATTCATGCTAACATACTGTTAATACAAATATCGCCTAAAAACGTTATTTATATTTTACGATCTTTGCTAAGTTTTGTTAATGACAAAGTATGAACTTTAGCTTATAGTAAAACATCATTTTAGTTTCTTAAGTCTTGTATAACTACATCTACATGTTAAACATAACCTTGTTATATTTCTTAATAAAGAAAGTATAACATCACATCAATGTGCATCTATGGAAAGCTTGTGTGTTTGACTATCCATAAAGCTCTTACACATTTTGGAAGCATTCCATGTTGATGTGACCTCTTGAAAGTTTGTGTGTTTGACTAGAAATAACTTGATGTGATTTCTTGTAAGTTTAACTGTCAGATCTGGCGGAACCCTAGGGGTATATGGGCGGAACCCAATCTAAGGTTCCGCCGTATCCGCCAGAAGTCTGGTTTGTTTGGGTATAAATACCAAACCACTTGTAAGAAATCACTTATCACTTTAGGACATATATTTCATACATTCTCTCATCTAACTCAGTAGCAACTCACTTGTGTGATTGTCTTATGTAGCATAGAAGTTCA
>LBNU01016032.1:13711-26126 GCA_014162995.1 Artemisia annua
AAAGGGTTGTTTGGATTTACTTGTTAAACTGTGTTGGAAGGTATATGTGTTATTGTTCTTGTTTGATGTGTGATACATAAGGACCAAATAACTCAGTGAAACAACAAAATTCAGTGCTTCTTGGTTAAGAAGTCAAAATTACCTTTGATCTCACCTAGTTTGCATTCTGTGTAACTTGACTTGTTCATTTTCATCATATAAGCTCAAAACTTGTTAACTTAGCTTAATTTAACATCTTTGTAGCTTAATATAACATAATCAGTTAGATATTTTAGATTAAAGTTCACTTTAGTCAAAGTATTAGTGTAATTTCAAAAGTCAAATTTCATAGAAATAAATTTTTGAATAAAATAAATAATTTCCTGTAGGCTTTAATATTAGAGTTCTTGATTTGTGCTTTTTAGTTTTTAATGTTTGGCTGCTAATCTTCCTTAGTGTATTTTTTATAATTTTTAGTTTGCATGTTAAACTGCTTATTAGGTGCCTTCTGTTTAGTTGTTTTTCACAAACTTGCCCTGTGCACAGTTCTGTAAGCCCAATTTACAAGCTTGCATAAGCTTCATTACTTAGCTTTAGTGTGTGAATTTTGCTTCTTTGTGAAGCCCTTCTGGCTTATTTTCTCTGCATGCTTCTACTTTTTCATTTAGTGGCTTATTATAAGTGTTTATCATGTTTAACTTTTTCAAATTTACTCCCTACACTGACTCATCAGTGTAGGTGAGTACTTATCATATGCTTGTAAAAAGCTTATATTTTGGACTTAGCTTGTGAAATTTGTTTTTTTTGAAAAGCCAATCCACAACTCTCTAAGGTCCAGTGCTCAAATTTCATTTTCAAGCTTATTTGATAAGCCTGCAAACAGCTTTTTGTTTGTCCCATTTCCTGTGAACATTGAGAATACAGTGTGTTTGAGCCTTTTTCATAAGCCTCTAATAAGCTCAGCAGTGGACCCCACAAGGTGAGCTTTGGCTTTTTAGAAACCTTACCAGCCCATCTTGCTACTCCAATAATCATTTTTGCCTTTTGAGCTTATTTCATAAGCTTATTTTGACCAAATAGTAGACTGCAAGGGGTGTTTGGATCTGTGCTCAGTGGAATTGCTTATTAGCTTATTTCAAGCTATTTAGTGAATTTCATTGTTCCATTTTGTTCATCTCTGTCCTTTTCACTTATTAGTATCTTATTTTACCTTTGGTTCCATTTGTAGAGCTTATTTCAAGCTTTAACAAGCTTAAATTCCCACTGTGAGCCAAAAGCTCACACTGTTGAACTCATAAGCTTGCAATCTGCTTATTTTTAAGTTCTAAAGTTTTTGTTTTCATTAAAGTTTGTTATTATCAGTAGTTAAATAGTTTTATAAAAGAAAAACCACGAAAAGAAATAAAAATTAGAATAAGTGCTTATTTAGTCTTATTAGCTTAAGTCATTAGCTTATTTTTGTTAACAACCTAGCTTTTTTATATTTTTCCTAGATTCCTGCCATCTTAGTGTATTTTTGGAAAAAGTTTTAGATTTTTATTTTGTCGTTTAGTATTTATTAAAAATCAATAATAGTTTTAATAATAAATAAATAGTAATTAATTAATAATAAATACATAAATAGTGTAATAATTATATTTTCAGTTTTAAAATAAGTTTTATAATATTTAGATTTTTCAAAGTTAAAATTTCATTTATTTATCTTATATTCATATTTAATTGTATTTTAGTGTATTATTAAATAGTTAAAAATAGTTTTTAATTAATAATAATTAAATAAATAGTTTAATAATTAATTTTAATTTTTAAATAATTTTTTTTTTTATTATTAGGATCCCAAAAATATAAATTTCACATTCGTGGGATTTGTATTGATCATATTTCACTTTTTATTTTGTTACGGTTACGTAATTATTACATAATCGTACGCGTTTTAAGTTTTTAGGTTTTCTTATCTTTTTAATAAGTTTTTATATTAAAAATAAATATTTTAAGTTTATTTAATTTGCATTTAAGTCGCTAAGACATGCAAATTCCTCTATAGTTATTATTCGATCTTTTGATTTGTACGTTTACGTTTATTTGAACCTGAACGTACGTTTTTAAGTTCTCTTACGTTTTTGGATAATCGGATTTCACTTACTTGTTGATATAGTCTGTTTAAGCTATTATCACTTATATTTCATTAGTGTAAACATTCATCACCCTTTTCTGTTCAATGTTCCTGATCACAGATTCGTTTTATTACAGATTTCACACCTCGTTGGGATTAAAACGACCCGGGGATATTCTGTACTCCTTTGGTGTAATTGCATTGTGTCCTTGATAGTTTGACTTTTGTTGACCAAATCCTTGGTTAATATTAGCTGACTGTTCAGGACCAATCAGGTTCTGAGATAGTGCTCACAGCTGTAATTGCTTTGTATGAGGCTCTGTGTTGCTTCCCTTTGTTGCAGGCAACACAATTGTGCTCATTGGTGAAAACTTTAGAAGGAAGTCCTTGTACTAGACCAAGTTTAGAAAGCTTGTTGATGGTCTTGAAATTCACATGAGCCATCCTTCTGTGCCATTTTGTAGATTCATCCAGGGATGCTTTAGCCACCAAGCATGTTAGATCACCTTCAGGTTGGACATCATTCATATTGAATGTGTATAAGTTGTTGTTCCTTGGAACTCTTAGCAGAATTGATGTATCTTCTGGAAGTTTGAAGTCTTTAGAGAGTACAAGACATTCATCCTCAGAGAATAATACTTTGTTCTTTGTGTCACAAATTTGTGATACTGAGAACAAGTTGAAGTGTTGCAGTTCCTTTACATAATACACATTTTCAAAATCCAATTTTGGTGTTCTAATAGTTCCTTTCCCTGTGATTCTACCATCACCTCCACCAAAAGTCACATTGCCTCCACCTTCTATGGGTACAAAATCAATCATCTTTTCTCTATTTCCTGACATTCTCCTAGAACAACCACTATCTACTATGCCAACTTCTTTACTTTTCAGGGGATGATCCTACAACAACAACAAAAATATACAAAATATAAGTACACTTTGGAGACTCAAGTCATTACAGACTTGAGCCTGCCTTGTGAATCATAAGAGTTAGGCCATGTAGATGTACAAGATCCACCATTGTTCTTGGACCTTGTTTTATAGTTATGTCCCTTATTAGTCCAAGAACAACCTGCTGAGGGCTTAACAGTAGTATCCCTTGGTGCCCCCTACCTCATATACATTGGGTGATAATAACTAGGCCAAAAACCATTCAAAAAGTTAGAATTATTAGGTCTATAGAATGGTCTAGCAACTTGTCTTTTTCTACTGGGTTGAAAAGGTCTATCAGCAGAAATAGGTGTATCAGCAGGAACTGATTGATCAGCAGAAGCTGATTTATCAGCATAATTGGATCTGCTAGTTGAGTGAGTTGCTTGTGGAACATAAGAGGGTATATCATGGACATGTTTCCACATTGGTCTAGGTCTCTTCTGACTAGCACATACACCCATTCTTTGCTCATGAAAATTACAATCCTTAATCAAATGAGATTTACTTCCACAAACAAAACATTTCTTCTTTTTAGAAGATTTATTAACAGTGAAAGATGTTCCATGAAAAGCATTCAAACCACAAACATTGACAGAATTGTTTTTGACAGAATTAAAATTATTGTTTGGCAAAGAATTAAATAACAAGTCTTCAGAGGAAACTGTCTTTGACTTTAAATCATCAGCAGCAACTCTAACAGGCTTGTATGGACACTTGGGTGAAGGCTTGGGTGAGGTCTTGGGAAGGTCTGACTTGTCACTTGAATCACAACTTGTATAGGCAGTAGACCCTTGGTCAGAAGACATGTCACTGGTAGAACAAGAGACAAAGTCAGCAGTATTAGAATTAGGGTCAGGCAAGTCACTTGACTTTTTTCCATAAAGATGATGTGATCCATCAAAGTCTACAGTGGTGGAAAGGTCAATGGGCATGTGTTCTCCTCTTATAGGTCCAGGCACAGCATGTAATGAACCTTCTTTAACATAATTAGCTAAACCTGCTGGTGTGGTCCTACCAAGGTCATTCCTAGCTTCTAAGCCAACATACTTTTTAAAACCTAAACCTATATTAGAATTTACAGCTTGACAACTATATAAACAACTAGCTAGATTATCACCTGATATCAACCACTTTTTGTGTGTAGCTATTTCCTTATCTAGCTCCTCTTTTAGTACTTGGTTGTCAGCTTCTAATTTAGCATTTACTTTCTTAGTGTATATTAACTCATCTTGTGCACATTTTAAATCTCTTTTTAACACACTAATTTTTTCTTCATAAGTAGCCTGATTCTTTTGAAACGAAATTTTTTGTTTTTCTAAAGTCCTTAAACCATTTTTATATGCATCAAGTTCTTTATAACACTCATTATATTGTGGTTTTAATTCATCATAAGATACTTTAAGCTCATTGTATTTTATACTACAACCAAACACACAATTTTGTACCTGTGAGATGCCCATAAAGGCAACTTGATCATGATGATCTTCTGTATCACAGCTGGCCAATAATCCACTCTGATCAGCTTCACCATCACTACGTTCATGAGTCTTCCAGTCAACATGATCATCCACAGTCACCAAAGCTTTGGAAGGTCCAGCTTTGGAAGTTCCAACATCTGCTTGATTCTGCTGATAGGTAGAGCACCTAACCTCATCAGTAGTCTTCCTATCCTTGCATTCTCTTGAGAAGTGACCCATCTGTCCACAAGTGTAGCACTTGATCTTTCTTCTGTCAAACCTAGCTGGATCTCTTCCATTGAACCCAAACTTTCTCCCAGACTTGTTCTCAAACCTCTTGATGTTCAATGAAAGCATTGCCACCTGCCACTTCAAGTTCATCTCTTCCATATCCAGTGGATCCACCTGTTCAAAATCCTCATAAGATAGTTGTTGCTGACTTTCATAGTCAGCAACAAAGGAGTGAAGTACATCTTCCAATACACTGCTGGACTGTGATTGAGTATTTGATTTGGTGGTGGTGTATGAAGATGAAGCTGAGGAAATTGGGCTTGAGATATGAGGCATCATATTTGAGGTGGAGCTGACAAAAGCTGAGTAAGTGGGAGTGGATGAACGAATTGGACTTCTGACATCTGGCTCAAGAGTTTTAAGCTTGTTGTATAGATCATCAAAAGACATCATGTCCAGTCCACCCTTAGCTTTGAGTGCAATGCTTACTTGCAGCCAAGATGGAGGTAAGGATCTCAGGAACTTTGCATTGCAATCTTCATTGTCTGGCCTGGCCTTCAGCTGATTCAGTTGACTCAGGATCTTGTGGAACTTGTCATATCCCTTGTGGATACCTTCTTCCTCTGTGATCTGAAACTCTTGAAACTGCTGCTTGAGCATTGATTTCCTCATCCTTCTGGACTCCTCATTCCCACCAAACCTAGCTTTTATGGCCATCCAGATATCCTTTGCATCAGTCATGAAGTGAAAGTCGCCCAAGTGATCCTCTGGTATAGCCTGAAGGAGAATAGTTCTGACTTTACTTTCCCTCTGCACAGCTAGAATCTCTTCAGCAGTTGTAGGATCAAGATGGTACATCCTTCCTTCTTGATCAGTTCCAGTCCTCTTCGGGCTATTACCTTTAAGGACCACCTTCCAAAGATTGTAGTCAATATTGGTGATCCAGTTCTGCATCTTCATAGCCCAAAGTTCATATTCTTCTTTCTTGAGGTAAGGGAATTTTGCATTACTGTTTGTGAGATTGAGTTGTTGTAAGGATGTGGTGTTTTGATTGAGTGTAACTTCTGTCTCATTGTCAGATCCAGGCATGATGGTTGGTTGTTTTGGTTATGAGTGTGTAAAAAGGTGATGTTCTTAGTATCACAGAGACTCTCCCGAGGCTCTGATACCACTTGTTGAAACTAAGACCTTGATAGATCTTTGAGCACTCGTGAATCGTTAGCAATGTTTATGTAATCACAAACACACTAATAGAAAGTCTCTAACACTTGTATTCTAAAGCGGAAACAAACACAAGTAAGAACACAGAATACTAAGAACTCTTTGATCCTCTATGGATCTTTTATAAAAACTAAAACTTGTTTTTTCAAACTCGTACATAAAATATACTAATATGTTCCTTTTATAGACAAGGAACCCTAACCCTAAACCATTTCACAAGAAACGTATATTCTATAAACTATATAAGATATGCATTATCTTCACCTAATAAAACTCATGCATATGCTAACTAAATTACAAAATACGCGGTTTATCTTTATCCGCAGAAACACAATACGCAGAAACTATTCTTTCGCAGAAACGTATCTTCAGCAGATTCCAGCTCTTCAGCAGAATCCATCAGCAGAATCCATCAGCAGAATTCTTACTTAGCATAATTCCCAACAATTGTGCATCCCATGTCTTATCCTACCCTTTAGTTGTGAATCATGCTTAGGTAAGGGATTTGAGCAGTCATTGGTGTCTTGCCCGGCGTTCCGGTCATGTACCATTGCCTTTGTCGCATTTGTCGTAGTATGTTAGTAACAACGCTACACCCAATAGCCTTATATGTGTTCACCCAATATTGCCTTTAAGAATTGTTTCGACCTTAGCTCTAGTGGTAGAGATTTGTGTAACTGCCAAGCCTATGATAGAATACATTCTATGACTGTGCATTAAGTGATCACCCCGAAATTAACACTTAGATTGGGAGAGAGATGTGAGTGTTTGTTCCAACTTTGTGAGGTGTTCGGCTTTGATATATTCTAGCATAGGAAGTTTTTAAACTCATACTCACCAAATTCATGGGGGATATCTTTTTAAGAATTATTCTAATAAGGTCTACTTGAGGGCAAGTAGTTCAAGTGGGGGGATATTTGATGACATCAAATTTACCCATGATTTAAGTGTTAATTTCCTCCTAAAATGCTCATCTTTTCTATTTGTATGAAGAATATATACTCTTATTTCTTCCTATTTTGGTTTCAGGGTAAAGATGAGTAAAAGAACGAACATACGCGGAAATGGAAGGACTTAGAAGCAAATATGTGGAAATTATGGATTCTGCACTCACTACGGCGTAGAGGTTCATCTACCTACGCCGTAGCAAGACTTTATGAAGATTACGGTGTAAAGGGTCATCTACTTACGCCGTAAGAAGGAATTTATGAAGACTACGGCGTAGCCTGTCTTACGGCTACGGCGTAATGATCCACTAAAGGGCTCTACGGAGTAAACAACTCTCCAGCTACGACGTAAGCCCCAATTTGAGGTCGAGAGGAACTAACAAGGCCAAGGAAGAAGTTACGGCGTAGCAAACATAGCAACTATGGCGTAGGAAGCCTCTTATCAAGGCATTACGCCCGTAGCATTTGATCAAGCTACGACGTAACACTAATCTACAAAGGTTACGGCGTAGCAATCCAATCAGCTACGCCGTAACAAAGTCGGGCCTATAAATACCAGCCCTAATTCCGAGTTTATTCATTCACTTTTCACCACACAGAAGTTAGGAGAAACTAAAGGAGTAGGCGGAACGAAGTTCTACCCTCATAGAAGTCATTTCCAAGGGAGGATTCACACACCAATCATAAGTTTATCTATTCCTTTGTTTTGTATTCGATTCATGTTTAGAATTGTATTAACTCAAACTTGTTTTTCTGCAATTATGAATATGAGTGGCTAAACACCTCTTGGTGTTAGCCTAGTTATGAAATTGTTATTATTTTGATTTAGTTTTCTAAGCATCTATTATCTATTGTTTGTATACTTTCATGGCGAGGCTTGGGACACTCTAGTTCCCATAGTGATTAGCATTGGTTGTTCCCTAGAGACTTGTGGAATTAACCCTAGGAAGCAAGTCGCTAGGGATGTGACTTGGTGATAGCAATATCACCATACACGTGCGAATTAACCCTAGGACCACCTACCGATGCTAGACACTTAACGGAGTTAGAGGGGTGTAAGATCTGACTATGCCACATTCGTTAGACTTGTCCATGTTAGTAGAGGCGCTTAATGACTCTTACATTTTCGTGCTGATGAACCCAAGGCTTTACAGTAGTTTTGGATAGGACAGGGTGTAAGATAGACGTAGGTGATTTAACCCTCTGATCCGAAATGAATTAAATCCCCAGACGATATGATAGGATGGACCATTAAGAAAACTAGTCATAATGATAACAACTGTAACACCCCCAAAAAAAATTTTACACAGCGGAAGACTTAATTGGGTGTTACGTAGAGGATCACAGTCATAATTATAGAAAACGACTCAAAGAGACGTTTTGAAGTTCATTTATTGAATTCAAATGCAAGGATGTTCAATGTATATTAAATCACATTATTTAATTTGAAAATGACTGTTTGTGAATATTACACCACTGACACAAGGTCAAATGCCCACTCCATGCCTCCTGAGCTTGCTTCAATTACCTGAGATACATGCTAAAAGTCAACAAAATTGTTGAGTGAATCTATAGCGTTTGTAATTAAAATCAGACGAACACAATCAAGTATTTCACAGGTGTAACGTAGTTTGTTCCGTATGCTTATTGCCATAAGTCTCATGAATACAACGTTAACAAGTATGTGAGCCGTGTAATGGCATCAACACAGTATAAGTTGCCCTTGGGTGAGGAGTTTGCCAGTTCTCCTAGTGTGTCAAATAATAGTGCATTTGTCTACCAGGTGTGGGCTGAACAAATGGGTCTGTCAAGCACCAATAGATCTATTCACAGTTATCTGCGTTCACTCGCAAGTGACTAAGGTTCATGATGGAATGGACTTTCAAGTTGGCGTGTGTCTTATGCAATAGTTGAATAGCATACTATAGTGAAAATACTTGTTCAAATACTTGTGTTCATATAGTGTAACATGTATCCTACCCACATAGTTTGTAAAACAAGTAAAAAGTGTGGGACAAAGACTCACCTCAAAGAAGTGCATGTATGTAGCAATCAAGTAATATCAAGTGCAACGGGTGAATGGCTCCAACACGCAACCTGGATAATATGATAAACCTTAGTTTCCTTGTAGTGGTGTGAGTTGTATTTGTGTAATGCCTTAAGTACAAAAACAATATTAAACATAATATTGTCTTGTCTTTATATGTGATGTTGATGAGTCGTGTCAGACTTAAGGTGTAGAGTTCTCAGTTCTTGATCTTGGTGAAAGTGATTGATGAATTTGATTAGTAAAACGTGATATTTTGTTATCTAGTTAGTTCTCAAATATTCACTTCTTGTAATTAATATTATTAAAATAATCACTTTACTTAAGTTTGTGAAATTACAAGTTTAGTCCTTATACTTTGTAAAGTTTACATTTTTAACCCTTGTGTTTATAAAAGTGACATTTAAGCACCTCAAGTTTATAATTACTCCATTTATAACTTTACCTTATCAAATTTACAGTTTTGACTCTCTTTTTCCAATATTTACACTTTTAGTCCTTGTACTTTCAAAGTTGTCACTTTTAGTCCTTATGAAATGTATATTTACATTTTTAGTACTCATAATATCAAATTAGTCAGTAAATGACAAAAACATTCCAAATATACTGTTTTGATACCATATTTACAGAATTTATAAGTTTTGGTCCTTGTATTTAAGAAAGTTTGCAAAACTAGTCCTTTGTATGTATAATGTTCATTTTAGGTCCTTATAGTCTCAAATTTATACAAATGACTCAAAATAACTTATATTTACTATTTGTAACCTTAATTTTTAGAAATTATAGTTTGTACCCTTAGTTTGTATACTTGGCAGTTTTAGTCCCTAAACTTACAATCTTTTGCATTTTTAGTCCAAAACAACATTTTAGCTTATGACTCCATTCCAAATAGTTTATTAAGTTCCCAGAAGCTTAGAAAACTTGTGTGAGCTTATCAGTTGGCTTATTTTAGCTTAAAGCTTATTATTTAGCTTATTTTGATGTTAATGGGCCTTGTGTGAACTGTTTAGGCCCATTGGGTGTTCTATGGGCCCAGTGGGCTCACAACTGATTGGGGTGTTTCTTGGCTTCATATTGGGCCTTGCCAAAGTGGGAGGGTGTGTTGTTGGGCCGTGAAACAGTTTAAAATGAATGGTAATTTGATGGGCTTAAACCCATTAAGGGTGTTTGTGTTGTTTCTGTGATCGAGCAAACTGCTCAAGGTTTCAGCTTGTGAGAGAGCTTAAACAAGCTTGTGAGTGTGTGAGATTATTGTAGCTTGTTTGTTTAGGTTCCAAATAAATAGTTTGTACAAAAATACTCATAGGTTATACATATATATTCCAAGATACAAGATCAAAGTAAACCTTGAAAATCATTTGAAAACTCTTAGTCAAATATTAGGCAGTTTCGATATAGACCAAGGTGACTTAGTAACGTGTGATTTTTAGTATCTTAGGGTTATGTTAAGCTTGAAATGAGTTTGTGTACTTATTCTTGGTTATATAGAGATGTGAGTGAACGATTTGGTGAGGCACAAAGTTAACGAGACTTAGGAATAAATAGGTGAAAGAGTTGGTGATCCATTCGAATAGAAAACATATGAATGAGATGAAAACAAGTTATGGTTGAGAGTTTGCTTACTACACCTTCAAAAGTGGTGAAGTTTACGAGCTTGTGGAGGGCTTGTGAGGTCTTGTGAGCTTGTGGATGGACTTGTGCTTCTTCTTTCTTCTCGGTACCAAATCAACGAGCAAAGAGAGTTTTTGTGTGAGTTTTACGTGGTCTTTCTTTGCATGGAGAGTACATACATGAGATAGAGACAACCTGGAGGGACAAAGAGAATAAGGGGCAGGAGATAACGAGTAGGGTAGGCTTAGGATAGATTGATTGGCCCTCAACTTGCTTATCCATGTGTTACTCGGGTCGGTTTGCAAGGTGACGAGGATATGGGTTCTAGAACATGGATTTAATTTCGTATTGAGTGTGAAACGAGGTGGGAAAGAGTTGTGTTAAGGTCTTAGAGTCTTTGTGATGTCAAATGGTCAAGTGTGAATGAGTTTGAGGTGTGTTTGAGTCGCAGAAATATCAAAGGGTCCGTTTGGTTTAGTAACGTGACTAAGTGATCACATAGTGATCGAGTTGTGGTCTAGGAGTGTTGTGATGATGTTAAGACATCATAAAATAGTTGTAGAAGTCTTCCAAGGAGTTTGTAGAGGTCATGACATGCTTAGGAGTCCATATGACATTTAACGTGACCAAAATTAATAAACATGGTCGAAAGGTTGGTTGTGAGGTCTTGAGGACTTGGAGTTGAGTTTTGCATAGATAGAATGTCTTAAAATGAGTAGTGAGGAGTTTCTAAATGCCTTGGGTGGTCTCATATAGTCTTGTGCACGTTATGGATTTGTTAGTGTACGTTTGTGTTTATATCGAGACAAAAGAAATGAACTAGGGCACGTTTGTGAATGTGGTGATTTGGGAATCACTTAGGATCACTTAGGAACTCTTTTGAGTGAGTTTAGAACTTGTTAGGATCATTAGAAATGTGTTTAGCATGAAATGACCAGCTTTGGTAAGTTGGGAAAACGTGTGACCTCGTATAGCTTTGCCCGTATTTTACTTTTCATATATACGTATTATGTTGAATTATAAGTTGATCTCGATTCTTTTGTGTGCCAAGAATGAGGTTGAGGCTTTTGTTCCATGTGTTGTGTGTAAGAATCGCGAAAACAAGAGCCAAGGTAAACGTACGAAGGCATGTGTATTCGAATAACATATGTGTTATTGGATTGGGCCCTTAATGGGCTTAGTTGATTTGTTGGCCCATTTTGTGTTTAAAGGAGATCCGTGTAGTTTAAATGGGCTAGTGTATGCCCATTAGGTGTTGTGTGGCCCATTTAGTCATGTGGGGCCCACTTGTGAATAATGTGGGTCCTACAGTGAATATTTTATTATATTTAGTAGTTGTGGGGTCCACAGGGGTGTATTTCAGTTGTGTGTGTGTTGTGGGGTCCACCAAGAGGGATGTGGGTCCCATAAATGTGTATTGTAATTCATACTTATATTGTGGGGTCCAATGAGGTAAAAATCTCATATGTGGTTGTTTTGAGTGCAAAGTGTGGCACTTGTGATCAAAACTGATCCATAGTGGTGTTGTACCTTGTCCAGGTCATTGTGGGTTGCGTGTGAGCTCAATCAAAGTAGGTGTGAATCACAGCACATAATGATTCAGTGTTGCATAGTGTAAACAAAAGTTTAAAATTTAGCCTAAAAATGGGTGTATGAACAGTAATACTTAATTACTTCATGTTTAGTGTTTCCTAATAATTGAGTTTTTCGCAGGATATTACAGTACCTACCCGTCATTCAAATTCCGTCCCGGAATTTAAGCTGGTGTGGTGTCATGGGTGTTCTCGACGAACAGGTGTGGATATTTGGCGCGGATTTTGTCTTCGCGTTCCCATGTGTACTCGGGTCCTCTTTGGGAGTTCCAACGAACTTTGAC
>LBNU01016033.1:27893-35393 GCA_014162995.1 Artemisia annua
AGGTCACAAAACCACGCATCAGACCCGTCCTTCTACCGCGAACTAATCTACTTCTAAACTATGTTTAACTAACTATTGTAACTACTACGAGCTAAACAATGCTTAATCATATCTGGGGTGACCGAATCTTGCTTATACAAAAAGTGTATTCCTAACATTTCTTCGTAATCAATTAAGCAATAAGAACGAGCCTTTAAACCGTTAAGAACAAAAACCAAACTTCTTGTGTGTGTGGATTAACCAACAACCTGTATGTGTAAACCAATATCTCTCACTCTTCAACTCGAGCAGCAAAATGTACTAAACATAGCAGTAGTATAAAAATTACAGCAGCAGAAAAACTTTGAAGCACACTTTCCTTGCATTACTAAATGTCGACCCAAAAAAACAAAATAATAATCCAAGTGCTTTTCGACAAACAAAACTAATAACCAATGATTGCTCTATTAACCCATGATTAAATTTGCAACAAAAGTTGAATCCCATTATTGAAGGCAATACATCGTTAAAATCCATCTTCACTTTATGAAACCTCAACCAATCAACAAATAATACAAACGTCTTCTCAACCGAATATTAATAATACGAGGGTGTTATTCTTTTGAAGCAATCAATTATAATCGATTAATAAATAACCATCCATCAGATCCAAGTTTCTAACTCATGCCATAAACGACAACCCTTCGATTTATTCACTTTATTACTTTGTCACAGCAGCAATATTCCATGTAAATATAAACAAACACCGGCCACTTAATTGATAACAAAAAAATATTGCAACTGACCTTGTACCATACCACTTGCCAAAAGAAAACGATAAACCCTTTGTAATATATCAGCTATATTTCACCAATCCACATTAATTGAGGTACGAGGTTTCTCAATTAATTGCACCGATCAACAAACTCAACCATTATATTATCAATTAATTCATTGACCCACAATTGATTAGTACGAGGTAAATATTAAGGTAAACCTCTTTTGAAGAATATGAATTTGTTTTGCCATATAACCTTTTTGTCGACAGAAAAGAATAAACAATAAATTTTTACCTTTTTCGAATCAGCTTCAGTCAATACGTACACCGACAATAAAAACATTCAACAGCAGCAGCACATAATAATAACCAAATCAATCTTTTTCAAAACAGTTTCTTCGACCATAAAACCTTGTTGAATCCTTAGATATCACGAGCAACCTGTCTCTGATACCACATGTAGGATCATTGTAGCTCGAGGTTGTTTAGACCTCATATCTAGGAACACAATAACAGTAATTATACACGCAGCGGAATTAAACAAACATCAAAGTTATTGTGAACAAGGTTTTTCTATATCATCTCTAAAACTAACAAACTATCACTAACAGCCCCAATTCTACTTGATCAAGGTAGAACATGTTACACACCTTGTAATAGGGATCAAGGACTCGACCTTGAGGCTGTACTAACTAACTAACTAACCACTAACCCTACACGTTTATAACCTACGTCTAGGTTACACACACACACCTTTAGTCGCCTACATTATGGAAGACTTATATTAAAAACCCTAACCCTTGATCTATTTATATAATAGAGATTTAGGGTTTACAAAGTACTACGAAGTACTAATAAATAAAACTTCTTTTGCAAGCAAGTACTTCTCCATCTTTTGTAGAATTCCTTCTTCTCATATTAAGTCCCTATTGTTTATTCTTTCTTGTTTTGTATCATCAAATCTAATAGACCCAACAGGTGATCATAAAAGCAAGCATATCTATTCACAATGCAAATAAGTTCTTTCGACCTTTAATTCTAAACAAAGCAAATGCATAAAGGTTGGTTTGTGGTAAAAAAATATAATACTTAAGCTTCAACATGGTCGTTAGACATGAGATTAAATCTTAAATGACAAGATGGGGTCGTTTAGTTGTTTTATTAACCAATTTCCACAAGCCTAATATCGATTACCATAGACAAATAATCATGAAATTTTTATTTAGCCATATTGTATTTGATCTTCCATATTTTTATATATGGCCTAACAGTTTTATTGGTAATACGAGTACCATCTTTCTCGGCTATATTTATATGTGTGTGGGCTTGTGTATTTATATGAGTCGAATTTATTGCTCGGATACTCATGTGTGTTTCGAAACAGTGAGCAAAGCTTGGTTTTGGGAAAATTTTGGGTGAGTTGTTCTAAAGGAAGATAGGCTTCAAGTTCATTGTTTTGAGGAAAGTACCAATCATTATTTTCATCAAGTTATGTCAAATCGAATAGATCACTCATTTCGATCTTATCATCATAACCATTAGTGTTCATGTTTCTAGGTTTTCTAGAGCATGAACCGAACGAAATGGTTGAGAGAATATGATGAAGTTGTAATGAGAAGGGAATGTTTTTATAGGATGTTTGCAATACAAAAAACAAAAACTATTGCACACATCCTATAAAAACCTTTCCTTCCCATTACAACTTCACTATATTCTCTCAACCATTTCTTTCGATTCATGCTCTAGAAAACATTGAAACATGAACACTAATGGTTATGGTGATAACATCAAAATAAGTGATCTATTCGATTTAATAGAACTTGATGAAAACAACGATTGGTACTTTCATGAAAACAATGAACTTGAAGCCTATCTTCCTTTAGAACAACTTTCACCCCAAATGTTCCGAGAACCAAACTTTGCTCACTACTTCGAAGCACACATGAGTATCCGAGCAATATATTTGGGTCCGTTTCTAGCGTAAAACAACATAACATCAATTTAAGCATTAGTATGTTAGTACAAATAAAACTTAATGATAAAGGAATATTTGTTTAAGCCGAGCAATATATGATGGGTGAAGCATATCTATTCACAATGCAATGAAGTTCTTTCGACCTTTAATTCTAAACAAAGCAAATTGGTGTGAGCGTGATGTGTCGTTGCGGTTTAGCAGCGTTAATGCCTACTCAAGTTTTACATTTATATTTAGCCGACTTATCAATAACACACACACTTAACGAGCAGTGTACCAGGTCAGTTTGTATATAATGGTAAGTAGAGTGTCGATCACTAAGAAGGGAACGATTTATCTAATTCATCTAATCAGTATTTTAATATCCTAAGTTAGTTTTACAGCCTAATCTAACGCAAGGGGGTTCAGCCTGAGAGACTGACACAGATTGGTTTAGTTAAACAGTAAATTAAACTAATGAGCACGAATCAGCGAATAGCATACACGTACACAGATAGATAATAGAAACAATAAGATGACCTGTCCTGATAATTAAGTAGCTTGTCACTTGTTTTATTGCTAGTTTTATATGAAGTGTATATAATTAAATCTTTCTCGTTGGCTCTAATCACATCGGCGGGTCCACCCTTAATGATTACTTATGTCTATCCTATTCATCCAAAGACGTCAGATAAAACAGGAGAGGAAGGGGCATGGCGACCCGACGCAAAACACAGCTAGACACAGACGTTATCAAAGCACTAATATAAGACCAAAGACATCATCATATAAACTTTAACCGATGGGAAAGCAATTTTAAGAGGAATGCATGATTTTTCGTAGTCACATACATTTGCCCATCTATCCTGATGAATTAAAGTGTACTATTACAATAAAATAAAACTACTTAATGAATTAAATACATGCAGGACCTTCTTACAGCTCTAATATCTTCGTTTGGGGGTCTCATTAGGGTTTTGTTGCACACTAAATTCGTCTAGGTCTTGGGGTATTTATAGTTTCTGTCTTAGGGTACGATGCGGCGCATGTAATGAGCAGATGCGGCGCATGTACTTAACTTCGCGTGGGGTCCAAGATTAATATATTCTGGAATATTCGTACACCGCCTTCAGATGCGGCGTAACTTGAATCTTTATGCGGCACATGTCCTTCAGTATCTTGGATTGTATCTGGTGAAGTCTTGATAGTGATACGCCGTATGTCATAAGTATAATGCGGCGTATCTGGAGTAGAACAAGCTTGATCTTCTTCGTTGACCAAAGTTTCATAAGCGGTGCATGGTAGAATTCCATGCGGCGCATTCTTCAAAGTCAGGCAATGGTCTTCGAATTCATCTAAGTATGATATTGCGGCGTATCTGTTGAGTGAGATACGGCGCATCTTCTGGATTTCAGTAGACTTTTGACATCTTGCTCGTTTTGCTCCATAATTAGTCCAAAATTGCCAAGTTTCACCTATTACCTGTTTTTACCTGAGAATCACTAAAGTAAACATTAAAGTACCGATTCTCATACATAATAAAGTAAAACAAGTCAAATAAATAGGATAAATGATGATAATAATATGTACTTATTTGAGTTCATCACAAATACATAAAAGTTGGTTTATGGTAAAAAGAATATAATATTTAAGCTTCTCTTAACCTTGTCGTTAGACATGAGATTAAATCTTAAATGAAAAGATGGGGTCGTTTAGTTGTTTTATTAACCATTTTCAACCAGCCTTATATCGATTACCATAGACAAATAATCATGAAATACATCCAAGTAGTAAATTCTTTCGACCTTATTACACCTAGGGAATTTAGCCAGTTCACCCAGACCTACATACCCTGGCACATAACCCCGTGTAGAAAATAATGCCCGCAGGAAACCAAAACCCCTCAAGGGATAAACAGAGAGTGTCAACTTATCCAATCATGGCACTCAGGCACGAAAAGAAACAATGAGGTCATGGAGACCTGGCAACGCACCCCACCGAGAAGTATTCCGTGGGATACGTTCATACCATCATCCAACCCAGTTGTCGTAACAGAAATAATAGCCTCACACAGGGTAAGCAGAATATACGTGGATGTAGGGAGTTCAGTAGACATAATGTATGAGCACTGTTCCAATAAACTCCCAATATACATTAAGTTAGGCCTTATACCCCTAACCACACCACTAATTGGGCAGGGGAGAGATCATACCAACCCAAAATGAATAGTTACTTTAGAGCTCACACTAGGAACATACCCACTGTTGCGAACAATCTTATTGCAATTTCACATAGTCAGATCCAGATTCAAGTACAATGTCATACTCAGAAGGACAGCACTTACAAAAGTTCAGCATGAAAGTTTCCGACATTAGGTCGGTAGTAGAATTTCCAACACAATGAGGAATTGCTACGGTTAAAAATGACTACCCAGGCAAAGACATAATTCTGGCAGCCGCGGTAGAAGAAAGTAATATCAGAGAGATTGCATGGGCACCAATTTCGAGAGATAATCCCAAGTAGGTAAAAGTTGTCATACACCCCAAATATCCAGACCAACCAATCATAAGATTCAACCTCTCACCCTAGATCTAGAATCAATTGGTACAAATGTTTAAAATAATACTAGTACTGTTAACCATCGTAAGTTAGGCTAAACGGAAACATACTCATACGCTTTTTAACCTTTCAAGTTTCATTTTCATTTGTAAGACTATATGATTGTTGCAGATTGATTCCATCGGCTTCATGTGTATGTTCATGGGGGTTGTGACGTAAAAGTGAAATTGTGAAATGACTAAGATAAAAGAGAAATTTGAAGTCACATATGTAAGATAACAAGGGTATAGTAGCCATTTTACTGAAATTTTCTGCGTACTAATCAATTCATTCCATATAAATATCAATACCTTTTGGTATATAGTGTTGTGGGCCATGTTAAAATGTTTAGTGAATAGTATTGTATAACATGCAATACCACTACGGATGTAATCAAGCCATGCCAAACTCGAGCTTGATAGGGCTTGAGTTCGGTTCAAAAATCACATGATAAGCTTGAGCTCGACTCGATAACTCGTCGAGCTTTAACCATTCATTCTTGAGCTCGGCTCAAGTACTATTCGAATAAGGCTTGAGCTTGGGTAGAAAAGCTTGAATTTATACATAAATAGTGTATTTGATAGCCAAACTCATCAATATAGTTAAGACAATATGCGATGAGCTCAAGAACAAAAAAACTTATACAAAACATTAGAGCATTAGGGTTTTAAAGTCCATCTACGATAAATATTTAACTATTATAAGTTTACAACAATATTCACATTAACATTTAGGTTGTTATATACAGAGACAGAAGAAGAGGGGGGCTGGAGGGTGTTCGGCCTCCCCCAACAGCCCAACATCCTTTTACAAACACAAGCCCAAACTCTTTAGTACATCTAATTTTTATGTTCTCTGCCCATGTATTAACCAAAGCTATTAAAATAAAGCTGAAAAGATATATGAAATCTTCAATTGCTCCTCAAATTCCAATTTTTTGGTTGTTTTCTACAATGTAGCCCCACATAACCTTTTACTTTCACTTTTTTATTATATGAAATTATATAGTAGTATACTCCATTCGTCCCAAAATTATTGTCCATGTTTCCCTTTTGTGATGTCCCAATTTAATTGTCCACTACTAAATATAGATAGAGAAGTTTGATCGAGTTTACCATATTATTCTTACTTGATATTATTATTACAAACTTTAAAGAAGACATTAATTAATTACTTTAGAGTAAAACAGTCATTCTAACAAAAATAAGAAAGAGAAATCAATAATAATATGTTTTTCTTATATTGTGTGTTTTTTGTCGGGGGACAATAATTTTGGTATGGAGGGAGTACTATTTTACTGATAGCTTACATTAATGTTTTACATGTTTCAATTATTCTAAATAGAAAGTTATGTCAAATTTGTAAGTTCATGGAATACTTTAGATTAGTGGAGTTATGTAACTTGCCTCATAGACTAGAAAAAACGATAGATTCTTCTTTAAGCAAATAAACATCAATCACTTGAAAAACCACAAACACATGCTATAGAAAATGCAAGACTTTGTAAATTCACAACACATTACATATAATAGAATTGTTATCGTTATAAAACAAAGTAACAAACTAGCACCCCAACACCAAATCCTGGCTCCGTCCCTGTTTATATAAATATGTATAATAAAAGTATTTATATACATGAAGTCTAGAAAAGCTCGAGCTCGGCTCGTTATGTGTTTCGAGCTAGTTTATTTGGCTCGGGCTCGGGTTCGAGCTCGATAAAAGATCGACTCGATCGAGTCAAGCTCAAGCTCGAGTTCGAGTTACTTGATAAAAACTTAGCTTGTTTGTTGCTTTGATGGGTAATTATGTGGACTCTGACGCGAAATCCAACTATGGGTGGAACTCAAAGTGTCTTTCGATTTATCGAATGGATGATATTCCATATTAAATTCGATAAGGAATTATTAGGGTATGACTCAAATTAATCTAATTATGTTTCGGAGAAGCCATAAAGAACAAGAAGTATATCTTCTAATTTAGTATCTGTTTAAATTCGAAAAAGATTGTGTTTTAGCCTATATAAATAGAAGATGATTACATAGGGTTTTATTAAAAAAAAAAAAAGAAAACTTTTGAGAGAGTTTTGAGGATATTGAGAGTTGAAGCGTCTCAATCTTGTAATCAAAAATCTATATTTAAGTTTTTCTAGTGGATTAGGCTTGAGGGGTCGAACCGGTAAAAAGTTGTGTGT
>LBNU01016033.1:40393-48840 GCA_014162995.1 Artemisia annua
CCGTGAGCTCCAAGCTCACGGCTGCGAGTTATGGTCTAGCTAAGGTGGTCTCGAGTCTAGGGCTAGGATCTTGAGGTTATTTTATTGTTCAGTTATGGTTGTGGTTCGGATTGAAGAAGTTAGAGTTATGGCAGCCGAGTTAGGATAAATTTGGATGATTTTGGGAGTGTGGAAAGGGGTTGGATTAAGAATCATCTGTAGTAGAGTACCACCCTTTTAATTTGAAGTGAAAATTAAACTCGCCGGAAAATATGCCGGAGAAGATGGTGGTTGCCGGAAAAAATGCTGGAGAAGATGGTGGTTTTATGGTGGACCCTAAAAGCAATGGTAGTGGTGATGACATAAGCTCACACATAGGCAAAAATAAGCAATTTTTACCGGTTTAGCAGGTACCCGGTTACCATAATGACCATATTGTCGAAAATTATCCGGTTTTACACACTAAATTGGTAATAAAAATAGTTTGTTACCTAACTCTGTAAAGTTGAGAAAGTACGTTGCTAATTTATGGACTTTACCCTTTTTTCTTCATTAACTGGTACACATGTAATTAAAAAAATATTGTTGTTTTGTGTCTTGGAAATATTCTTTTTGTTTCATGAATTTATTTGTTGTACATCAGTTGCGAAAATGTATAAAAGATCTAATGTCATCCATTTAATCTTTTGCTTCATAGAGTGGTTTGTAGTTACATATAGTTATTATATTTTTTTAGTATGTTCTTCGTTAAATAAATATCTATGAATTTTGAAATTGTAACAGCATGCTAATAAGTGTGCATATATGTTATTGAGAGTGCATATGTGTTTTTAAAGTTTCTGATAAATTTGATGCCTTTTGTGCATGTGTTTTTACAGTTTTGGAGTTTTGGAGTAACTGGGCATATGTGTTTTGTTAGATTATGCATATGTGTTACCAAGTATAGCTTATGAGTAAGTGTGCATATGTGTTATGCTAGTTTATTAACCAAGTATAGGATATGAGTAAGCAGGCATATGTGTTTTATTAGATTATGTATATACGTAACACTACTTGTTCAACTCTTGTTCAACCAACTAAAAATAACTGATCCTATTTGTCTATGTTTTACTTGTTTCCGCATCCAAGATCGGATAAATCATGTAGAGATGTAAGTTTGCTCTTAATCTATTTCATAATTTATGAAACATGTCGAATTATAATTGACTGTGGCAGGTTACTTGACTTTGTGGATGCTGGCACACACTTGTGTCAGTTAAGATGAGCGAGATGATAAAAACACATGTGCACAAGGATTAAAAACACATGTGCACAAGGATTAAAAACACATGTGTGGAATTCATGGGTTCATAAACCAGTTGAGGAATTCATGTGCACGCCTAATAGATGAACCAACCGTTAAAGACATTGGATTATGCACATGTGCACGCTTCATATATTTGTAATTTTTTGGGTAAAGGGGACTTACCCCGGTAAAATATCATATATTTGTAATTAAATTGAATATAAGTGTATTCATAATGACGATTGTGATAAAGATGAATACCATATCACTAGAGTACTACAATTTGTAAATTTTTGAATTGCAAAAATCTATTGTTAAAGTTTTGTTGTTTGTATTTATATTTATGTAATATTTATTAAAGACATATGTGTATATACAAAACACCTATGCATAAACGAAAAATACAATTGTTATAATGAAGGCAGTAGTTAACATTATTTTCTACAAAACACATGTNTGTACTAGTAATAATGCTATCTACTATTGGTGATTAGTTATAGTACGTTCTACTAACAAGTAACCAAAAGAATTTACTATATGCAAAATTTTGATGACTTACGAATGTAAAATATAACCTGTGAGATCGGGGTCACATGTTTATTTCATGTTGTTTTTATTAGTTTACTTTTTCATAGGTTCTGTCCTTTTTAACTTTTTAAGTTGCCGTCTATTACTCAACCACTCATGTGTTCCATTAGTGTTGGAAATCTGTGAAGTACATGGTAAGAATGTTTGAATTATTGGAGAGGTATAGATATCTATCTCAACCTATATATAGAACAAGTGTGATTGCTATTTTTAGCATCAAAACCTCTCCAAAAATTCCTAGAAAACTACATGTGGAAACCTCCCCATTTATAGAAAGATTTCGAAATTCTTTTAAAACAAATTCGGGAGAAAATTAAGGGAGATAAATTAGGGAGGTTGATTTTGATATCCAATTTTCAGAACTTTTGAACTCTTAAATGAAAATCCCTGGAAATAAGGAAAATATGGATATCATAGCATACAACCAATTTTTACTCAATCACTACCTAATTATTTTGATTTCAATTTCGTTTTGCAAATTTATGATTTCAATTCCGACGGGGCATTTCTTCTTCACAACTCGATGATACAATCACAGAAACAACACATACAAATCAACCAAATCAGTTTAAGGTAATTTTTATTTTTACTTTTTGTTCGGACCGAGACAGAATTTGGTTACTCGATGTTTGATGTTTGATGAATTACGGATTAGTTTTGTATGTATCTATGTATTTTGATTATTGGATTTAGTTTTGAAATCGACCTTGACTCCATATGAAGGTTGCTGAATCATGCCCGCCAACCATTTGTTAATTTTCATAAAAGAAGATCAGTAGCTTCGAAACACAACACTTAATGTTGTGGTTGAATTTTATGTTTTTAATAAACTTCTATACGATTTGTCTATTTGAGCAACTTATGTTACTGATGCAAACTAAGTGTTTGATGAAATGCTCGAATGAAATAATAAATAT
Organism: Artemisia annua; assembly: GCA_014162995.1. NCBI lineage: Eukaryota > Viridiplantae > Streptophyta > Magnoliopsida > Asterales > Asteraceae > Artemisia > Artemisia annua. Next base: position 43,163 of record LBNU01016033.1, read on the forward strand.
GATAGAGTATTTGGTTTCTAAAGTTTTCTTTTGTTGAATATAATAGTGTACTATTTATAAGTTTTTATTTAAATGGTGATTGAGATGCTTGAAACTTATAAGGATGCTACAATATGTTTGAATCTCATGGACAGATAATTATAAACCATTTCAATTATCACAAAGGTATAATAATGCAGTAAGAAAATTAGGGGTGTTTGGTATTGTTCAATATGCAGAAGAATGAGGAAGAAATGCAAGCTAAGATTTCAGTGATGGAGGGATCAGGAAAACATCATGAACATGAACCAAGTAGCGAACGATCTCAATATGCAGAATAAGCTATTTCAGTTTACGATGGAAGCTTTCAACATGACTCTAAGCAAGTGTACATGATGGGTAACTTACAACCATTTTTAGTTTACAACCTGCAAATACTTTATTCTTTGTTGGTTTGCAAAAGGGAATTCTTGCCCACTTTTTGAATCTCATGACGTTCAAATCTATTAATCCTGTGATGGAGCTAGCCTTATGTGTTCATATGTTCCGTTTTCCTCCATTAATATAGTTACATGTTACAAGTAAATTATGAAATTGCAAAGTTGATGAATGAGAAGGAGCACCTAAAATTTATAATAAATAAGAGATTATGTAGTTTCCAATAAGTTATTATTCTAAAACCGTTAATGCTATATTAAATAGCAATGCATCTATTTCGGCCACTAATGCTGATGATGGTCCTAGTCAGCATCCTACTCAAGTATGCCAACTTTGTAATTACGAACTATAACTCTAACCTAAGTGGAGGGTGAAGATCATTATAAATGATTGAGTTAATAAATGACATGAATTTTACATTAGCGGTCTCATCCGCAATTGTTGTACACCTGGTTTCATGGTCCACATTAGCTTAGAATTTTAATTGATAAAGTGATTTCAAGTTATCCCTCTATCACCCATATCATTTTGACCCGCTTTAAAAACTACCCGTTTTGACCCGGTAAAAAACTACCCAATTTGACATGTTAATCTTAATCCACCCGCAATCATGTTTAGTTATTTTTTTCTTTATTACCCACTTTTGTTTAACTTGCCCAATTTGACCCATGCATGTATCCGTGTGTAGCAGTAGCTTATGATTTTGTAGTTTTGATTTCAACAAATACTAATTATTTAGTTATCAAACTGAGAGTGTATTGGGATAGTTTATATGATTATTTGGTTTTCTCAATCTCCAAACATAAAATTATAAGCAGTTTGAAATAAGAAATCTTAAACTTGAAAGTGATAGTTTTATATACATCGGTCAGGTATGCACTACTACAGTGGGATTTTGAGCATTTAATTGTTGTAAGCACTGCAATACATGACTGGCTTACATCAAGTAATTACGTTTACTATGTTACCTCCACAATACATAGAGTGTTTAAAATAATAGAGAATAATATCATTGTCAAACCATGATGCAGGAATTGCAATGGAAATGATGAAACAAGGTGCTATGATGACCGTACCAAGCTCTTTTTTAACCACTTTAGCCTTGGCTGCAATATTACTTACTTTAACTGATATCATCCACATCAAATGTAATATTGTTGTGGACAAGTTTTCTTTAAATTTTGTTATTTTGCTCTGCTTTAATTCCAAACTAGACTTCCTGTGTTGAATTTCAAGCTGGCGTCAACTCAATCTAATATATACAACTATTTCAAAAGTGGGGTTTGTTTCTCCCCCACATCTGACAAGGCTGGAAAACTGCTTGCTGAAATGTTCGTCAAAGGATTTCAAGGTAACCAGTACAACAAAATTACGTTAGCAACTCAAAACTTTTACTTATTGATGGCTATAATTTGTAGGCATTTCACACTAATAGGCTTCTCATTTGGGGCAGGAGCGATATTCAAATGTCTTGAGAATTTGGCTGAAAGCAATCATGGTAACTGAATCCAGATTGAACCCGTTTGTGTTGTTCCAAGTGATTTTGGTAGAATCAAGATTTCTATACACTTTCATATGGAATTGTGGAAATAGTCGTTCTTCTTGGAGCACCCATTGCTATACAGGATAGGAATTGGGAAGCTGCTAGAAAGGTGAAACATCTTCTGTACTTTGTCATTCTCTATTCTTGAAGTACTACCCCGATTGGTAAGATATCTGGAACAATTATCGCTTTACTATTGTATCTATCTTATTTTGTGACCCTTCATTTGATCTCGAATCATGTATTATTTTCTTGGTATAAGGCGTCTTGAAAGTAATTATGTCATTTGTCATAACTCAAATGCATTAGCAGGTTGTAGAAGACATGTAGTGTTTGGGTGTGTATTTGTTGTTATCATAATTTTATGTGTTCGTAAGGAAATTTTTGCGTGTAAGAAGCAGAGTGATAGAGTAAAAGTTTATCGATTAGGATACAATAAGTGGAAAAAGGAATTTCATTACTACTTTAAAGAGGATATATTAGTTTGGAGAGGTGTAACACCCCCAAAAATTTAACCAATGACAGCGGAAGATTTTTATAATTTACAGCGGAAGACTTTTTTAAAATAACAGCGGAAGACTTTTAATTTAACAGCGGAAGACTTTTGGGTGTTACTTCGAGGATCTTTTCACAGTCACAGAAACAACACAAAGTGATGTTTAAAAGTTTACTTTATTTCAAAATACATTTATTAAGATGTTCACATTTCAACAACACATTTATTATAAAACAAAGTATTTGTTTAAGTCCATATGCCCACTCCGTGCCTTCATAATTCTTCTTGTTTAGTTCCTGAGATAAACATGCTAAAAGTCAACATAAAGTTGAGTGATATTCATAGGTTTGAAAGTTAAACAGTTGAACACAAGATATAGTCATTTATTGCAAACGTATGCAATCAAACAAGTTAAAAAGAATTCACATATACCCGTTATTGCATTAAGCTNTAGACCTTAATTAGAGTAGCCTTTAACCTAACGAACACTATTCCCTGTGAGAGAACGATCAATCCCCCGGTACTTGCCACTACACTATACTACATCGGTCAGGTACACTGCCTGGTGGGGATTGTAAGCCTCTTGAGATCCCTTGAGAGGTAAAACAAAGTGCGTAAACAATCCCTACGCATCACTAGTCAATTACAATAAGAAAATAAAACAATAGAACCTGGTTTGTAGAGTAAGTAACAGAAATGCAAAAAGGATGTGCACGTTTCCTATATATCGAAATAGTATACAAGTTGATAATCATCATATCCATTATTGCCTTAGTACTCGTGACCAAGTTTTATAACAAGGGTATCTTTGAGGTTTTAGTGTGTAAGCTATAATTCTAGACAAGTATTGATGGAGAAATCAAATCATAGGGATTCAATCACGAATAAAGAAAATATGTCACGTATCGTTTATGTATCGTTAATATTAATTATATAACGTATATATATATAAATCTTATCTCGTTCTTTAATCCTGAATACACGTTCATTTATATAAACAATATTATTTTTATAAAATAATATTTGCAGAAAAATCCTTCATGTTTTACCAAAGTTACACTTTTAACCTTAACGAGTATAATTTTTACACCGTTAGTCCCAAGTTAACGGTTGTTTCATTTTAAGTCCAAAAAGTATTACATTTACATTTCTTACTTCTATGTTTCATTATTAACAGTTTCTAACCCAAAAAATAAGTTTTGACAGTTTATACTCAAAGTTTACAACTTTGGCAGTTTTAGTCCTTCGGTTAAGAAAATTTGCAAAGTTAGTCCAAAAATCACCAAATTCAAAGTTTAACATTTTTATATTTTCAATAAGCTCAGTAGGTTCGAAATAATTTATTTCAACTGCTTATTAGCTTAATAAGTGCTTAAAATAACAAATGGGCCTTAACGAGCCATAAACAAGGCCCAATAACCATTTTTGATCCAATGGGCTTATGAAACTTTTGGGCCTGGACTTGGGCTTGTTTTATGAGTCTAAAAATATAAAAGTTGGGCTTGTGTGATCAGCTTATCTCAAGAGCTTATTGGGCTCTAATAAGCCCACGTTAGGTTGTAAAGTTTTATAGAAAACTTAGTTTGGTCGATTCAAATGAGGTCGGGCAAAGGGTACAAATAAGTTTATAAGGTCGAATAAATTAAGCCTCTTGTTCGTCAACCAAGGTGACAATGGGTTCGAGTTATAAAAATATATGGTCATGTGTCGAATAAGGTTTTTACGAGGCCAAAGTGATTTGAGCAAACTTAGTTGTAAACAGTTTAAAGACTTAGAAAATATTCTAAGTGTTTTAATACTTATACGAATGGGTCACATGACTTTCAAAACGTGTGAGATTAGTTGAGTAAACGTTATGATCATGATCGAATATTCGTACCTTCCATTTGTTAGTATATTAGACAATTAATATGTCGAATAAAATATATATGTTACGTTCTTATATTACGAATAAAATAGGTAAAGTAAATATGCAAACTCATTATTAACGAAATGAAAAACAAGGAAAAATAGTGTCGAGTGGCTTACTTCACCTCAAAAGGTGGGGTTTTATGGTACGTATGATTCGAAATGGATCAAAGGATCAATGTGGTTCACTTCATGTTCAACGTTATTACAACGTAATAACGGGGATTGTCAGCCCTCAAGATAGGTTTGCCAGTAACCTATGTCATCAAAATAATGTGCGTTTGGTAGTTTTCTCCAACGACCAAATGGGGATTGTCAGCCCCAAATAGATCTATTCACATTATTATGTCATCAAAATAATGTGCGTTTGGTAGTTTTCTCGAACGACCAAACGGGGATTGTCAGCCCCAAATAGATCTATTCACAGTTATTTACGTTCGCTCATCAAGTGATTANAATATGCCCTCAAGATAGGTCTTTGCCAGTAACTTATGTCATCAAAATAATGTGCGTTTGGTAGTTTTCTCGAACGACCAAACGGGGATTGTCAGCCCCAAATAGATCTATTCACAGTTATTTACGTTCGCTCATCAAGTGATTAAGGTTCATGATCGAGGGTCTTTTGGCAATAGCTACTTAAGCAATAATAACGGTTAGCCGGTATATCAATACCAAAATAAAAAGACTTGTGTTCGGTTTTTAAGCATGTATCCCCCCACATAAAATAGTTAAAAAGTGGGCTATGAACTCACCTTAGTAGTACAGTTGTATTGTAATCTCAACAAAGCAAGGCAACGGCTTCACACACAACCTAAAAGATAATGCAAGTTTCAGTTGATAGTCTAAGTCCGGTTTTATCGCGAATACTAGTCATTTAGTTATGAACGAATCTCGTGTTAGTTTAAATGCTTAAAGTTCAAAAACAAAGTTATATATCCATATAACTTGTAAGCAAAATGATTGATGATTGATATAAAGTCATAATAATTAAGTCACATGAGGAATCACGAATAAAGAAAATATGTCACGTATCGTTTATATATCGTTAATATTAATTATATAACGTATATATATATAAATCTTATCTCGTTCTTTAATCCTGAATACACGTTCATTTATATAAACAATATTATTTTTATAAAATAATATTTGCAGAAAAATCCTTCATGTTTTACCAAAGTTACACTTTTAACCTTAACGAGTATAATTTTTACACCGTTAGTCCCAAGTTAACGGTTGTTTCATTTTAAGTCCAAAAAGTATTACATTTACATTTCTTACTTCTATGTTTCATTATTAACAGTTTCTAAACCA
>LBNU01016033.1:83092-106303 GCA_014162995.1 Artemisia annua
TAAAATAAAATAAAATAAAATAAAATAAAATAAAATAAAATAAAATAAAATAAAATAATGAAGTGAGTGAAGGGATGTAGTGAGTGAAGTGTTGCCAACAAAAATATGGGTGAGTGATGGAAAAAGTGGGTGAATGATGTGGCATAAGGGGAGGTTGGGAGTGAGTGATGGGAGAGAGAGTGTGGGAAGTGTTGCCAACACCCTAACAACCCTGAACTTGACTAACAAGATCTCCTAATACCCTGAACTATTGAAGGGACAGCATAGAACCCTCAACTAGAAAAATTGGTATATTTAGGGCCCTACTCACTTAACTCACTCATTTGCTCTGCACGTGGCTTATTCTGTTAGGATTTGTGACTGACAACGCTAATATGTCAAGCTGCAATCATACTCCCATCAAAAACTAAACACGCATCGCACTCCATCCAGACCTGTAATTCTTCCTTGTCATGGATAATGAAGGGTAAACAATTATTTGTTTTTATTCACAATTGTCGTTCGAGACTTGAGAGCATTTACTTGGGTTTGATAATCATTGTAGTTCTAGTCCTATACTAATAGGGTGTTTATGTTTCTGCTGAGTTGTAGTCCATCAAGGTCACCATATATAACATTATTCTGCTGCCAGATTGTCTTGAATCCAAGTATGTAGGCTTTTGAAAGCAAAAAAGAATGTGGCAGATGAGTCAAAACAGGATTGGGTAAAGCCTTTTATTAGTGATGTGAGATGACTAATGTGCTTTAAAGCCTTTTATTAGTAATGTGAGATGACTAATGTGCTTTATCTAAGGTAGGCTATAGAATGATGTGGTGGTTGCATGATAATTACCCACGTTCTTGCCATTTAACACATTTGTAGTGCATAAGGAGGCATAACCGTGATAAAAAAAAACATCCCTTCATAGGTCAAATAATTAATTACCCTTTATAACCCAACATCCTTTTATAACCCAACATGAGAAAGGAAAAACAGGTGTTGATGGCGTGTGTGGCATGTTTAGTTTCTGATGCGAATATGATTTCAAATTGACAAATTAGCTTTGCCGTCGAAAACCCTTAAGGCCTGGCAGACTTTGGACTGAGTTAAGTGAGTCAGGACCACAATACTACCAATTTTCCAAATTGAGGGTGCTACAATACTACCAAGTTCAGGCCTTCAGGATACCAGGAAACATAGCTGGCCAAGATTAGGGTAGTAATATGCATGTTGGTCCTAGTTCCCAACTCAACTAATCTGTTGCAACCCACGCTAACGCAATTTTAATTGGGTCAGTTAGTTTTTGAAAACTCCGGCAAAATAACCACTAGAAAAGTCAAATAGAGGATACCTCAATACAAGTGTTTTGACTTCGGAGTGCCAACAGGAATGCTTGCAGCAGCAACTGAGACTGTTCTAATTCTAATATACATGCGGTATTTGAGACCATCTTTAAGATCCACACAACAAGCAAACAAATATATCATAAATGTGATAGTAGGAGCAAACGATTCTCTCTATACAGGTCAATTTGTCCAGATTGTTTATTGTCATCAAGTAAGAAAACAAAATCCAGAGAATACAGTACTAAAATGGGTTATTCAATTCAAGAAAAAATTCAAGACAAAGATGCAACTAAAAATTATAGACGGCTAATTTTCAGGTTCCTTAACTAGAACCAACTTTACTAACCTGCAACCAACTTGTTCAAAACTAAACTATATTTTACAACATTAGTGTTCGATTAGCATAAGCATCCATATTTATCAGGTACCCTGAGTCACTCCCCCAACCATATGTTGGGTCTCAAGACTCATTAAAGACAGTGTAAGTCTATTTTGCATATACAGAAAAGAAAGATACGAATATTAAATTGCAAAGACAAAAACAGAATTGGGGATAATGAAAAGTAAAGAAAATTTACTGTTGGCTGTGAAGGTTGTGAGGAGTTCAAAAACTGATAGTATTTGCTGAAGACTGCCAACAACTAACATGAAGCAGCAAATGTGCATCATCAGATCCAATCATACTGCCACCTACATGAGCATCTAAACCAATGTCACCACCCTTTCAAACCGCAGTTTAGAATGACGCTTTTTTAATTGCTAAAGATAACGAACTTGTTATAAAAGTCTATTCCAACCAACATAAATGAAAAAATCAAATTTTACACAAACAAGGTAATCATAACGGACAAAGATAGAAACCTACAAGCGGCATATATAGTCCCTAGCAACCTACTACTAAAGTTTGCAATCCAGCTGATTTACAAACCTCAAGTGATATACCATTAGCAGATAATATAAAACATCTATCATGTGCAAAAATCGTTTCGCATAGAGAAACGAATAAATTTGGACCACAACGAAACGGATAAAGCAAATTTCAATGAGATAATCTGCCAGGTTTAAAACGCCAAACTAAACAGGTGTTTCTATCATTCCATAAACCATTAGCAGACAATATAAAACATCTGTATTATATATGCTGAATTTGAAAAGTCAGGCAAAACTAACTACAAAGACATGTCATTAAAAATATATCTAGGCAATTATTTTTCATAAAGCAATTAGAATCATCTCAGCCACAGAGAAACAATGAAAATGTTCAAGTTTTGAAGAAAATAAATAAAATTTCATAAGATACCTGGGATTCATTCGGATTTCATTTTTGGTAAAAATGAAAGATTGATTGATTTGTTTACTGGGAACTAGGGTTTGGAATTGGGGGTTGTTTATTCATAGTAAAGATACGAGATAAGAGAGATTCGGTTTTGTTAAAGTACATTGGAGTTCCAACTTCCAACACATAGGCTATGTTTGGCGACCAGTAGCAGTAAGCAGTAGCAATAAGCAGTAAGCTGTAGCAGTAAGCAGTAGCAGTAAGCATTAGTTGCTTGTTTAAAAAACGTGTTTGGTAACGTAGCTGTAGTTGTAATTATAAAATGTAAAATTACGTAAAAGGGCATATACTTATGAATGAATGTTATTTTTTAAGGGTAAATTGGTAATATTAAAAGTAAACGCTAGCGGTATATTGGAAAGCTTCTTTAAGAAGCATTAAGATTGCAAGCTTTTGAGGTGTTGTTAAACGCTAGCAGCAGTGTTGCCAAACAAGCGTTAAGACTGAAACGCTTGTCGTTTGTCGCTTACCGCTCTTAAACGCTTCCAAAAAGGTGTTGCCAAACATGACCATACATGTTTTTTGTACTTTACACAGCTTTTAGATAAAATACATTTTTACCCTTGCACTTTGTTATTATTTATTAATTTTTTTTTAATTTTTTTTTTACTTTTTTTTTTTTTTTGAACAAAAAACGGGGAGTATATTATAATATATTTTAAAATCTATGATAAACACCTAGTATCTAAAGAACAAATCATAAGATCCCCACCATCCATCATCTTTTCATCCAATGGTAGAGATGAAATATGAAAATAACAAATAAGGGCAAATCAGAGCTTTAATCCCCTCATTTATTCACTCTACTTTTTCTCTCATAAAAACAACCACCGGAAAACCACCACCGGAAAATAACAATAAAACCACTACCGTCGATCAGCGGAAAATAACCGCCGTCGTACAACTATTCTAGCACTGTGGTCGTTAACACACAATTACCAGAAAAATCCCCTTCGTTTACACACAATCACAAGAAAAACTGATGTCATTCTCATATCTACTTATGCTCTTCATCTTCATCATCAGTTCAAGACCGTCGTTCACGCCGCCGCAAAGACAAAACCAGAAAAGATTCTCTCAAAATCAACAAGAAAAGCCATACGAGTACTAAACGTTGTGGTAGGCGTACTCACTCTTCCTTCTCTTCTTCTTCGTCTGATGACTATAGGTTAGTTTATTTTATATTCTTTCTTCTAGATTTAAAGATTGGTTTGTTTTGTCATGCTATTTTATTATGTAATTATTTAAAAGATGTGGTGCAGTAATTGCTAACTTGAAACAATTTTGTATCATTTAAATTGCTTATGTGTTTAATTTGAGGAAAAACTCTCGTATAAGTAGGTAGAAGGAAGCTACTTATTTCATTAAACTTTTTCAAATAGTATCTTTGAAATGCTTAGCAGTATCTCTAAGTAGAAAAAGTAAGCATTCCGAAACACCCTTGGAATTGTTCTATTCTTACAAGTATTATGAGGGTGTTTGGGATTGGTTATTAAATTAGTTTTTTAGGAAAATAAGCAGTTAAAAAATGGACGATTATCAGCTAAACGAAGCAGAATTAGTTGTTGTTGCAGTTGTGGATGCTGAAATCGTATGGTGAATTTTGAATTTCAGATTATGGATGAAGTTGTTGATGATCCAGATGCACGCTATGTGTTTGATGAAATGCGTCAATGATAATCACATGTGATTCTGAAGCAAAATCACATATGATTCTGAATCAAAAACATGTGATTCTGTAATGGTAATTCATATGAGAGGTAAGCACCCATCTTATCGTTATTAGTTCCATACTTGATGTAGTTGTTGTCGAGAGTACAAACTCAAAAAATGGTGAACGAGTTCATATTTTTAAATGAAGTATATGAGGACATCTNAAAAACATGTGATTCTGTAATGGTAATTCATATGAGAGGTAAGCACCCATCTTATCGTTATTAGTTCCATACTTGATGTAGTTGTTGTCGAGAGTACAAACTCAAAAAATGGTGAACGAGTTCATATTTTTAAATGAAGTATATGAGGACATCTCATGTGATTATGTTTATATTTATAAAGGAGTAATTGATTCACATGTTAGAGTTTTAGACTTGAACCTGCAAGTGTCACGAATAACATGTGATTTGAACATGCAATTATCATAATAAATGTTATTGAACCAACAAGTATAAGTAAATCAGATGTGATTATGCATGAAATCACATGTGATTCACCATGAAATCACATGTGCTTCTACATGAAATCACATGTAATGAAATGCAACTATGAAAATTTTGGAGACATCATTTTCTTTGATGAAACTTTTAGAACTAATAAGTAAGTTTAGACTGTTTGACTTTTATAATTAAGTAAAAATCACATGTGGGTTAGCCTAAATCACAGGTGATTTGTGATAAATGGGTTTAGTCTATATCACAAGTTATATAGGCTAAATCACAAACGATTTATAACAAATCACGTGTGATTTAGCATAAATGATGTTTGTTTATTAGGTATACATTTGCTCACTAAGGCCATGTGTTTTTATATGCTTTCAGGTATAATATGGTATTTGTTCCATTCACTGCAGTAGATAATGATGGAAAGAGTGTGACATTGTTGCGGGAATGCTTAAAAGTGAATGCACCGAATCGTACATTTTGGCTCCCAGAGTCGTTTATGACAACATTCTACAAGCAACCTACACTAGTGATACCATATCAAGATGCGATGAAGAGAATGTGGAGTGAAAGCTAAGACGCGTACCAAAACACTTGCACGCTAGGTCAAAGACAATAACGATGAATAAATTGATAACTTTATTTTTACTTTATAAATACTTTTTATGTTTTGTTTCATTTTAAATATTTTGGGATTGTTAACTCGGTTTTACTGAGATGTTGATTTTTGCTTCAGATAAAATCGTGGTCTATGAATTCATATTTGAATAAAAGCCTTAGTTGGATTTTAAATTTCACTTTATATTTAGTTGTTTTGTTATAGTTACAAATTTGTTAAACAAAAATTCAAATATTAAGAAATTAAACAAAAGTATGAGACAATCATGCCAAATCACTTGTGATTTGTGATAAATCACTTGTGATTTGTTCTAAACCAAATCACTTGTGATTCACATAATTATTACTTAAAGTAGCATCCAATAACAATTAAGAAAATCTATTTAAAAAAATAATTTGAGGTAAAATCACATGTGATTTGCGCTTTCAAGATGTTTGGATAAGCTTATTTGTAAGAGATATCTCATAGCTTAATTTGTCCATGAAAACAAATAGCTCATAGGGTATGGTTAGTGCATAAGTGATTTACCGCAAATCACATGTGATTTTACCTCAAATCACATGTGATTTGCGGTAAATCACATGTGATTTGAGGTAAAATCACATGTGATTTGCGGTAAATCACTTATGCACTAACCATTCCAATTAACTTGTAGAAAACAATTTAAAGAGAATACCAACAGAAACCACATTACGAATTACATAAAAAAGATAAGTTCCATTCCAAGTATGGTAGCCAATTTCTGAATACAAGCAAGTAGCTAGATAATAAAGACGATGACCAAATACAAATGAGTACGAAAACACTAAAGAGAATACCAACAGAAACCACGTTACGAATTACATAAAAACTATAAGCAACATACTATATGTAGTTTGTACTAGTTAACTTAACTTTATTCTACCAAATCCGCTTCACTACTCTCTTTCATTAGTGCACCTAACGCGCACACGTCACAATCTGCAAAAAAAATGAAACAAGAAAGAAATTAGAATAGATAAATATAACAGTTTGTGTTTGTGTAATAGTTCACAGATGACAGAACCGTTAAGTATAACAGTTTGTGTTTGTGTAGAAGGCTACCTGAGAGCTAGCTAACTCCTCCTCATCTTCATGAACCTCAGATGATGATTTGGATGTTGATGCAGACTTCTCCTTTGCTTCAGCCTAATTGTTCCTAATAAAAAATAAGTTAAGTTGTGTGTGTTACAGTAACCAGATAATACATAAAGTTATTTGTTTGAAATATGATAGAAAAGCGATAAAAAATTATTACGAGTTCAAAGTTGTGCTGTTTATATGATGTTTAAGAATGTTTCTTGATAGAAGTATAGAACCAACTAATCATGCACACAGAAAATTGTATGTAAAATTTGTACTGGAAGAATGTCAGTGTGGCATTCTCCTCCACCCAATGGTACCCTCACTTACATTTTCTTTCATATATATGGAAACAAACATGCTTTCTCCTATCTATTGTGTTTTGTTATCCAAGCTTGTGGCTCTTTATCTATCATTATGAGAGGGTGTGTTTCTCGCGTTGAGATACCACAATTCATGATTTGAATCTGAGTAAATGCCTAGTGATACATTTAGTTTAGGTTCATAAGACTTCTATCAAGTATAACATCTTAATCACGCACTAACATAGGAACTTGTTTTTGTGGATAGTACATGGTCTGTTCTAAATCTTTTCATAGTAACAAACTTGGAAACACAATTACTTAATTAAGGTATAATTGATAGAAAAGATACCTTATTAGTTGAATTCGTAACTGACCGCATGTCATAGTTTGTATGTACAAAAGATACCAACTTTAACCAGTTGATGCAAGCACACAGCATCAACGAAACACCTGATACAACAACTGAATCAAACCTGCAGAGCGTTAAACAATTACATGAGAATGGCCCATGTCTCGCGTATAGGCTTCAAATTCTATAGTGCGCTTCTTTATCGATAACTTCAGAATCCTAATCCAGCAATTGATTCATTTCATGAACACCCAATGTATAACCTATATTAAACAAACACAATAGTAGGCGTGGCAATTTTTAACCTGTTACGTACACTCAGGTTTATTTTGATGCCAATGAGTTAAGCAGGTTTAGTTTTGTAGATAAGCTAAGACGAAATTGGGTTACAAGTAACTCGTGACATAAATAAGTTTGCACAAACTTAAAAAGTTTCAATCAAAAAGCTTGGATCATTACTTTAGTAACAATTAATCATAGTCGATATAATTATTTTCTTCTATAAAAAATCCAAACTATTCTTCACATCACCAACAGTTTGCAGGTGAACCAACCAGAATAATTTTCACCTACCCAAGAAATTTCACGTTTTGACCTGTTACCCGATCCACCTGCCTAGGTCACCTATACTATCGTAAAACGTAGAACATATAGATCTATAGGTAACTTCATAGTCTTGATTGGGGTTTCAAGGTTGGTTCCCTCAATATCTTTGCGCATCTAAAAGCTAGGTACAGATCAGTTCTTTATCTAATTTTTTTCTTTCTAAATTGACTATACAACATCAATAATGCAGATTAGGTTAACAAAGGATAAAGACCAGAAAGCTTGGCAACAAGCACAAACAGCGTGTACAAGCTTGCAAAGGAATATACAAACTGACCTTAGAATCATGAAAACTGAATACAATATTGTAGTTGTAGTTATTATGAGATGAAGAGCGATTTCAACCTACAAGAGTAGATCAAATTAAAAAGCCTCAATGTCAAATAGTTTCAGTACATTTATCACCGTTTCAGCATAGCATTTCGAGCACCACTAGCTGCACCACATCCACAACCACCACCTTCTAATGGTGCACCACCAACATCATCATCCACTCGACCACAACCACTAGTACCTAGAGCTACACCACCACTACCATCGCCATTAACATCTTCATCTTCATCCCCATATCCATCGCCATCGCCATCCCCCTCCCCATCACCATCACCACCACCACCTCCACCTGCTTCCAGCACAACGATAATATGGAACTCCCTCATCAGTGACAACTTCCCATCCACCACGTGCTACAGCACCATCTTTGACACTACTGTGGCCCCAACATTTGATGAAAAAGCCACATCCACTTCATTTAATGAACTAACAAATAATCAACATTTAATCTGGAAATTAGAAAATAAACTGTTGTAATTAACTGAACATAAAAAATCAATTACCTGTAGTTACTTATATAATATACTAGTAATAATTAAAAGAGACGACATACCTTCATTTATAGTTCGATTTTGACACCAGAATCAACATTTCTAGGCTTATTTTGATCGGAAACCGACAACAAAGACGATTGAGGCAACAAATCACCTTTAGATAGTACTAATTCGACTCGCATATCCATTCTATAGTGTTAATTTTGATCAATTTATGATGAGTAACAATTAGGGTTTCGTTACAGTGGTTTTGGGGGTGGTTGGGGTGGTTTTGGTGGTGGCAGGTGTGTGTGAATGGTGTGTGTAATGGACTAACGGTTAAGTGATACGTATAACGAGAATACAAAATTACATAAATGCCCTACAGTAGCTAATAAAAATAAAATGGCAAAATATATCAACCGTTAGATCAAAATAAGATGAACGCTTGAGATCAAGTGGTTTGATCTTTAGATATTTATTGTTCTGCATTGAACTTTTCTCATATACTAAAACCCATTTTTTGGGCCCGTTCAAAAACCCGTTACACATACGTTTCCTTCAGGTGGCTGTATACTAAAAGGGAGCCCGTGTTTCGTTCCCCGTTCCGTTATGTGCACTATTCATTACATCTACAGTGCTTCAAACAGTGCTTTCCGTTTCTCCCGTTCCGTTTTTCACCGGATAAGATATTTCCTCCCCACATTCTAGACCCTTTATCCTCACAAAAAACCACACACACAGACCTCTATCTCTCTCGCTCTCTCTCTAAACATTCACACTAATTTTATCATATCTTTTAATTTGAAAATCAACATGCGATTTGATCAAACCCACAAAGAAGGTCCGATTTGTTAGATCTGATGAGAGGCAAAGATGACGGAATCGGCGGTGGTCGTGTATCAACGATTCCGACAGGATCAAGAAAGACATTATAAACCCTAATCAATATGTTATTTGTCTATTTTTCTTCATCCATTATTAAATTTCTTGATGAAGGTTTATTTTTTGTTTTACCAATTTAATAGATCAAGAAATTCATAATTTATATGCTCAAGATTTCTTGGTTTAATTGTTGTCTATGGTGTGATATAAGAGACTAAAAAGTTTAAGAGACTAAAGAAAGCAAGGGCTGATGCTGATGGAGGGCATTCTGGATTTTCTGACGAGGAGGAAAATGATGGAACTGGAAAGGGTGGGCGAAGTGCCGAAAATAATATCAGCCGTAGCTTATTTATTGATGATGGTATGTTTGTCCTCCTTTGGTTACATAATATGGACGAGTTACTACGGCTGTGTGTTACTTTTTCTTCATCCATTATTGAATTTCTTGATGAAAGTTTATTTTTGTTTTACCAATTTAATGGTGTTTGGTTTTGTGGTTTATGGAATTAGAGTTTTTTTTCATGTTCTTGATTTGACCTCTTTGGTGTTGATTGGTTGGCGAGAAAATGGTTTGATTCTAAATAGATATCGATTGTTATGGTAGCTTAGTGGTTTCGATATGTACTTTACTAACCAGTTTGTTACACCATGGTGTTATGTACCATGAATTGTTTTGGTTTTTTATTATATATGTGTCATGAAATCTATATGACGAAGGTGACATTTCTATGATCCTTGAAATAATCCTATGATCGGGGCTTAGAAGTACATTAATGTGGTCGATACTTGATATCTAGAATCATTTGGTGGCGTTAATGCATCTACCTAATACTTATTCACAGGAAATCAATTATTTGTGGTTTGATCCTTGCCGCTTTTTATCTTCTCTTTGACCCTTTTTGTTTCGTTTATTTCTCGAGCTTCCAAGTTTTGCATAATCCTATTGAAAATGGGAAAGTCGCCCTATACACAAAAGTCATGCATATCCTGAAAAAAAGTTTACTAATTCGATTAAGTAATATTCCATTCATATTATGGTCGCACACACAAGATTTTTTTGTAGATTTTTTTATTCAATGTTGTTTGTGCATATTGTGTATACTCATTTGCCACTAAGTGTGTTGATTGGTTGGGAGTGAGTGATGGGAGAGAGAGTGTGGGAAGTGTTGCCAACACCCTAACAACCCTGAACTTGACTAACAAGATCTCCTAATACCCTGAACTATTGAAGGGACAGCATAGAACCCTCAACTAGAAAAATTGGTATATTTAGGGCCCTACTCACTTAACTCACTCATTTGCTCTGCACGTGGCTTATCCTGTTAGGATTTTTGACTGACAACGCTAATATGTCAAGCTGCAATCATACTCCCATCAAAAACTAAACACGCATCACACTCCATCCAGACCTGTAATTCTTCCTTGTCATGGATTATGAAGGGTAAACAATTATTCGTTTTTATTCACAATTTTCGTTCGAGACTTGAGAGCATTTACTTGGGTTTGATAATCATTGTAGTTCTAGGCCTATACTAATAGGGTGTTTATGTTTCTGCTGAGTTGTAATCCATCAAGGTCACCATGTATAACATTATTCTGCTGCCAGATTGTCTTGAATCCAAGTATGTAGGCTTTTGAAAGCAAAAAAGAATGTGGCAGATGAGCCAAAACAGGATTGGGTAAAGCCTTTTATTAGTGATGTGAGATGACTAATGTGCTTTAAAGCCTTTTATTAGTAATGTGAGATGACTAATGTGCTTTATCTAAGGTAGGCTATAGAATGATGTGGTGGTTGCGTGAGACGTGTAATTACCCACGTTCTTGCCATTTAACACATTTGTACTGCATAAGGAGGCATAACCGTGATAAAAAAAAACATCCCTTCATAGGTCAAATAATTAATTACCCTTTATAACCGAACATCCTTTTATAACCCAACATGAGAAAGGAAAAACAGGTGTTGATGGCGTGTGTGGCATGTTTAGTTTCTGATGCGAATATGATTTCAAATTGACAAATTAGCTTTGTCGTCGAAAACAAGGCCTGGCAAACTTTGGACTGAGTTAAGTGAGTAAGGACCACAATACTACCAATTTTCCAAATTGAGGGTGCAACATTGTCCCCTTTATAGTTCAGGCCTTCAGGATACCAGGAAACATAGCTGGCCAAGATTAGGGTAGTAATATGCATGTTGGCCCTAGTTCCCAACTCAACTAATCTGTTGCAACCCACGCTAACGCAATTTTGATTGGGTCAATTAGTTTTTGAAAACTCCGGCAAAATAACCACTAGAAAAGTCAAATAGAGGGTACCTCAATACAAGTGTTTTAACTTCGGAGTGCCAACAGGAATGCTTGCAGCAGCAACTGAGACTGTTCTAATTCTAAAGCAAATAAGTTTCGCTTTAGGTAGTTAGACACNGGAGTGCCAACAGGAATGCTTGCAGCAGCAACTGAGACTGTTCTAATTCTAACAAGTGTCTCTCATCTATATATAACTCTGTTGAAGCTGGATACACATTATCTACATGATAAACAAATTTGCAAGACTGCAGACCACTGGAAAGCCAACAAATAAGCAACCTAAGTCATGTGTGATGTAACCTAGATAATCTTTCAAAAAACTAAGTTTATTAGTTACCCTTCGATGTAACTTTGCAATTGTATCTTACCTAGATTTTATACTTGCTAAGTCTGTGTTTTGTATAAATTATAGTAATATAATTTAAAACTTATGTGGATTGTGTTTTGCAGATTAACTGCAGTGTTCCAAGACAAACTTTTTCATGGGCTTTTTTGAAGACGGCTTGAGAGACTATTTGCATTACGGTGATAAAGTTTTGCTACTTACAGACTTTTTGTTGCATGAACTATCAACTGTTCAAGCAATTAAATTTGCTACTTTGATCGCAGCTAGCATATGGTTTAGTACTGATTCTTTCAGGTTTCAGCTTCATAAATGAGTGTAACTATTAACATACAATACTTTCAGGAAAAAGATCACTCTTGCATATTTTCTACTTATTTCAATTTGAAATCAGATAGCTTTTATAAGAAGTTGGTTGCTATTTATACTGTTTCAGGGTGTCAGGGTACGCTCATCTAAGAGGTTGATTAAGTTATATTACTTTGTAGGAGCTGAAAACTCCTTTCCACTTTCCCACATCTATACACTATACTCACGCAGCAAGAGACGAATATTCAAAGACGGCATATACATAAGAAAGATACATGCAGTATTTGAGACCATCTTTAAGATACACACAACAAGCAAACAAATATATCATACACATGATAGTTGGAGCAAATGATTCTCTTTATACAGGTCAATTTGTCTAGATTGCTTATTGTCATCAAGTAAGAAAACAAAATCCAAAGAATACAGTACTAAAATGGGTATTCAAGCAAAAATTTAAGACAATGATGCAACTAACAATTATAGACGGCTACTTTTCAAGTTCTTTAACTAGAACCAACTTTACAGTCAACCTACAACCATATTTTTCAAAACTAAACTATATTTTACGATATTAGTGTTCGATTAGCAAAAGCATCCATATTTATCAGGTACCCTGAGTGACTCCCCCAACCATAAGTGGGTCTCAAGACTCATTAGAGACAGTGTAAGTGTATTTTGCATATACAGAAAAGAAAGATATTAAATTGCAGAGACAAAACAGAATTGGGGATAATGAAAAGTAAAGAAAACTTACTGTTTTTGGCTGTGAAGGTTGTGAGGAGTTCAAGAACTGACAGTATTTGCTGACGACTGTCAACAACTAACGTTCAACGAAGCAGCAAATGTGCATCATCACTCATCAGATCCAATCATACTGCCACCTACATGAGCATCTAAACCAATGTCACCACCCTTTCGAACTGCAGTTTAGAATGACGCTTTTTTAATTGCTAAAGATAATGAACTTGTTAAGTCTATTCCAACAAACATATATGAAAAATCAAATTCTAAACAAACAAGGTAATCATAACGGACAGAGATAGAAACCTACAAGCGGCAACCTAATACTAAAGTTTGCAATCCGGCTGATTTACAAACCTCAAGTGATATACCATTAGCAGACAATATAAAACATCTATCATGTGCAAAAATCGTTTCGCATAGACAAACGAATAAATTCGGACCACAACGAAATGGATAAAGAAGCAAATTTCAATAAGGTAATCTGCCGGTTTAAAACGCCAAACTAAACAGGTGTTTCTATCATTCCATAAACCATTAGCATAAAACATCTTATTATATATGCTGAATTTGAATAGTCAGATAAAACTAACTACAAAGACATGTCATTAAAAATATGTCTAGGCAATTATTTTTCATAAAGCAATTAGAATCATCTCAGCCACAGAGATACAATGAAAATGTTCAAGTTTTGAAGAAAATAAATATAATTTCATAAGATAACTGGGATTCATTCGGATTTCATTTTTNACTCCTTCTAAATCCCTACAAAATACTACCTTTTTATTCAACGAATAGGTTATACTGGCTTCAGTCACCAGTTTAGATGATTGTTTGTAGATAAAAATGAATGTGTACCAATAATCACATCATCTACATGTTAGGCCCATAATTACTATCTAATTATCAGATAGAAGCTCATAAGTAAGTAACTGACTTAACTTTATAGAAAGTGTTCCAAGTGTAGCCAGAAAAGTAAAAGTAAGTAAATTCCTATAATCAATGTGTATAGGTAATAAGACCACTTAGGGAAGTGTATATCGTTAGGAATATAGGTGAATGAAAATTTGTCTTGCGTTACTTTCTACAGGAGTATCGTGTTTAAAGTTAATGACTTTGAATCTATTATGTTGCAGTTTGTTGTCATAGTATAAGATTCTCCTGTTAGTAACTCAAAAAATGATAGTAGGATTGATAGTTTATCACAATCAAATATAGAAGCTAAGTGTGAGAAATTGAACACATGTAGAAAATATGAAAACTGTTGTTCACGTGGTTTGGCAGTTTGACTACATTTATAGGCGTTGCTAGCATTGTATCATATTTAGTAACTTCTGTAATATTATTCATGGAATCATATATAAGAGTTGTGGGCAACAACCCAATATAATCTTTAAGTTAATAGGGTCTATAAACACACCAATCTATGCTTTTTTCCTGCTTCTACCTCTATAGTTAGGACCACATGTATGAAATGATTTGTTAAATAATGGTCGTGCGCTTGGACTCTCTATGTAATTGTTTCTTGGTGACTTGGACAATCCAATAATGCAGGTAGAAACCATTGGTAAGCAACAGTTTATTTATACAACAAAGCAGATGGGTAGAAGAACTAGCGTTTCTTCCAAGGCTTAATGTGTCATTCAACAGACAACATATGCTAATTATTGCATTGTTACTATATTAGTTTCTTTACATCGTGTTCTTTGAAAAGTATGATGTTGCATGTTGCTCTACTGATGTTTGGATGGTCATACTAAGGTCTGCAAAGATGCAACCATGGAAGCTAAGTTCATGCTCATCAAAGACGCAAGCAAGGATCACCAGTTGTTGTTGAATGATGCTATAGAGCTAATATATGTATATAAAAAATCTGCTTCTTATTAGCGTTCGAGTTCTTATTTTCTTTGTGATACTTTTGTAACATGTGTTTGTAATAAATAGTAATGCATTATTAGTTTCCGAGTTGCTTATTTCAAACTGCTTCTGCTTATGATGCGCGATACAAAAACTATAACCACATCTGGATTAAAAAAAAAGGAGGCCAAAAATCCCGCAGCAACGCGCGGGCTTCCTTGCTCGTTATATATAAAAGAAAAAAAAACCAGCTACCTAGTAAGTACAAAGTCTAATTACAAAGAGTGTTACAAGGGTTATCAAACCAATCGATCCAACTTAGGTGAGCCTTTCTAAGCCTACAAGAGATTCAATTAAATGAAGAGAGCTTAATTTCGTTGAGGATCAACTCCTTAGAAGGGCGCTTCTTGAAAAAAGACATCTCGTTCCTAAATCTCCAAATACACCAAACGGTAGTTTGAACAACTACGTCAAAGGGGACTCTAAGATTAGTCGTTGAGGGGACGTTATCAACTAAGTTAATAGCATCAGTGAGAGATTCAAGGAGTATGGTTTTGTTGAATTTTATGTACGAAGGGTCGACGACTTAAACTATAGTTTCAATGAAGTCGATTATGCAAACCTTCATCCACATGAAATAGAGGATATCGATCATCGACGTGTGAACTGCAACAACAAAAAAGGTATTGATAAAGACATCATCGAGTCAATGAAGATATTCATGAGATCAAAGGCCATAGTAGTACATGATGAGGACTTTCAGATGGGTGTGGAAAGTTATCAGAAAAAGGTAAACCTTACTGCTCCTACTCTTATATTCCTAGGATTACAAAAACTTTATTCATGGAAATATCATGAGCATCCTCAGTATGATCTTGATATTGTTTACATAAATGACATACTTGAGAAGAGATTTATGAGAATGGATGAACTTGCTAAGTTCAATATGGGAACTTTGAGGTATGTTTTGGAAAAGGTAAAAAGGATGCTGAGAGATGATCACTCCAGGATAAGGCAGATAGATGATAATGGTTAGAAAGTTCGATTAGCATTGGATGTGCAGAACATCAAAGAAAGGTTGGAACTCGAAGAGTTAATAAACATGTTGAAAGAAGATTGGAGCTCGCATTTACTTCAACAGGATACCAGATCGAAGAAGACCTGAATGATCTACCGTTAGGAAAAGTGTAAATCATCTTTAGGGTCTTATTGGTCATTATGTACTCCCTCCGTCTCAATATAATTGTCCATATTTCCATTTTTTGATGTCTCAAAAAGATTGTCCACTTTCCATCTTTAGTAAAAACTAGAGAATATATTAGGGGAATATTCTCTTTGAGTGGTTGAGATTTATAGGGGTCCCATTTTTATTAAACTTAATGCTTTCTCACTCATGACAATAATTTTGAGACGGAGGGAGTAATAGTTATGGTATGTGTTGTTGTTTATCTTTCTATCTCATGACCTTTTGATCAAAGTATGGTCACGAGATCAAGTGTATGTATTTGGGTACAAATACCCCCCCCCCCCCCACCCCCTCCCCAAACCTCACACAATGTGAGGTGTGGCACTTAGCATAATATAACAAGATTACACATCTCATTCTTTCTCATTTGTCTTTTTAAAATATCAAGTCTGGACCCTCTTTCTCTCTCTAGATTAACCTTACGGGCGTTTGGTTCATGAATTTCAATTAATGGAATTTAAAATTTGAAATTTTAAGAAATATTTAAAATTCAGCCATTTTAAAATATTTGTCTGTTTGGTTGGCTAAAGAATTTGGAGAGCAAACAATAATAAATTACTATATTTAATAGATACTGGGACCATTCACTTGTATTAGGGGGTATGGATTCAAAGATTGATCAAATTAATTGTTTGGTTCATTTTTGATTCCTATGACACACTCTTTTCAATGATAGATCCATTCATGCCCTCACTTGTGACTTTTGGTGAAACCCACCAATCAAATTTTACTTTGTATTTTTTAAATAATTTTGAACCACATATTTGTTTATACACTAATTTATAATAGTTTCATTTATATATAAACAAATACATACTTTTAAATAATTATTAATTTTCTCTCTTATCATTTTCTTTCAAACCTTTCGCAAATCCAAATCCAATTCCAATCCCACCTACAAACCAAACGCACTCTTAATAGATAGTGGAAAATTTCATTTGACTTTTTTGTCCATATGTACCAAAGATTATAAATTCTCCCCTCACAAAGGACTATTAAATTCCCCTTTTAGGCAATTTATACTTATTTAATTTCCTCATTAATATCAACCAAATATGTTTCACATGGGTTTTAAAATTCAAATTCTCTCAAATTGCTCAAATATATATGTGAATCAAACACGACCTTAGATTATGTTTATCATAGGACAACAACATGCATGCGTAAGAACCAAATATTTTTCAGTTTGTATATTACACAGATTTTGTGATGTTAACATGGTTGTGTACTCCTCTATTGAATTTTGAAGTATGAGCAATTAGATGGTGTATATAACTCAAAATATTTTTCAGTTAAATGATCACTTAATTATATTTTTTGTTTTTGGCTTTCAATTTATGCATTATTATAAGTATCTTATATGTTTTACATTGTTTTAATTTTCATGTAACTAGCCCGTTTATAGGACGAGTTTGGAATATAGTATATAGATACAAAGTATAAATAGTATAAAGTGTATGGGGTATTTATTAAATTTATAAAGATATTAAAAGATATAGAAAATGATAAATTTACCTAGTAGCTAAAGTTATGTGACAATTTTTTATTTTTTTTACTAAATCGACATATGTGTTTTTTATACATATTTTATAGAGGCGCTTGGCAAATTATTTGGATATAGGCTTATTAATGTAAAATAACATAACACCAAATCAACATTAACATATATTCCAAGCTTTTTTTTGTGTCTATCCATGTTATTTTGAAAGACAGATAAGTAACTTAACTAACAAGAAGCTCCACTTATATTGAAACTCTCATTTCTATTAACTTGAGCTTATTTAAATTTATAGCTTATAACAGTTTTCATTAAATATTTAACAAACAAAACTTAATTTATAAACTAACTAATTTTTAAAGCTTATTTTTTACAAGTCTCAAGATTCTTCTCAAACTTAAGTTATAGCCTTGATAATGGGCTCATTCTCATTTGACTATTTTGGACCAATGGACTGGTGGTCATTGTTCGTCGTACTTCCGTTGTTGCTCGCCACACCACCGCCGTAGTTTTGACGGTATATTTCTAATCATAATGTGTTTACTTATAGCATTTCTTACAATATTTTATATCTGTACTGAAATTGTCACGTCCTTTTGTGATTATTACGTCGTTATGTGATTTTGAACTGAAATTATGACGTCATTATGTGATTTCATACTGGAAAGTTTACGTCGTTATGTGTTTCGGACCGAATTTATTAAGTCATTATGTAATTTATGGGATTATGTAGTGAAATTATGACGTCATTATGTGGTTATAGACTTAATTTTTGCAATTTTCATATTGAATGAATCTGTATGATCATTCAATTTGTTGTATAAGTTGTTATAATGTGTTTTATCTTGATTGATAATGAATAAGCTTCATTCATTATTTTACGCTTAAAAAGTTGTTAATTTATGTTATACTATTAGTGAATTGTGAGGAATGACTAGTAGTATAAGGTGAGCTATGTGTTGACCAAGTTAGTGTTGATGATCAGGCCGTAGTTAGTGTGATAAATGAAGCTCAAGTTTATTCCAGTACATACTGCGTATTTGGTCATTATATGATTCCGGACTGTGATTATTATGTGATTTTGGACGTAATCTATGGCATCGTTATATGTTTCTGGACCGAAATTATTAGGTGATTTCAGACATTTTTTATGCTATTTTTATTCTGTATATATACGTTAGATCATGTTGGTTCAGTGTTTAAATTGTTATTATGTGATCATCCTGCATTATTTCCCGTTAAGATTCTTACTAGTTAAGGTTATAATTTTATTGAAACTTGAAGAATGATTAGTAATATAAGGTGATGTGTGACCAATAGTGTGTTGTGCTAGTTAGTAGGTTTAAATATGTTATCGTTGTTGATAATCGAGCCGTAGGACAAAATAATGAAGCTAGGGTCTTACTCTGGTATATGGAGCGTATTCCGTCATTATGTGATTCCTGACTAAATATTTGCGTGTTTTTATACTGAATGTATCCGTTTGATCCATGCGCTGTGCAAGTTAGTGCTGATAACTTTGATCTATTTTTTGCATTATTTCACACTTGGACAATTAGTGTTAGTGAATTATGAGGAGTGGCTAGTAATATAAGATGACTTGTGAGTTATGCTAGTTAGTGCGGATGATCAGGTATCCAGGTCGTAGGTGGTGTATTTAATGAAGCTAAGGTTTTACTCTAGGACGTTGAGCATTCATGGCTGTTACTAGTAGCAATTGCTAGTTAGTCAGATTAGTGTTAAATGATTGTGTCTGAATTGTTGTAATAGCATCAAGTGCAGTTCAGGCTTGATGTTTTGTCAACTAAAATAAAGATTACGTTCCTTGACCTGCTTAAGCTTAACATGTGTGAAATTATGCGCCTTTGTGTATAAAAACGTGTGTAGAACCATGCATAAAAACGTGTGTATAAAAAACGTGTGTATAAAAACGTGAATAAAAATGTGTATACAAATGTGTGTATGAAAATCCGTATAAAAATATGCATAAAAACGTGTATAAAAATGTGTGTATAAAAATGTGTGCAAAAACGTGTAAAAAACGTACATAAATTTTAAAAATTATAAAAGTCATCTAACTTGTTAATTTTTGTCATTGTATGTAGTCATGATAAACGATCGTTAGTCTAAAGGACTAACGGTGCAATGATAAACCTAACGACCGTTAGGTTAACCTGCTCTAGCAGGTGAATCAAGTCACCGCTACACACAATGGACGAATTTAGCAAGTTTAGTGACACATTGGGAAAAAAAAAAGAAAGCTACATACATGGCAAGTTGCATACATTTTCAGGTAATTTGCCCTTTTTAAAATATCAAGTCTGGACCCTCTTTCTCTCTCTAGATTAACCTTAGGGGCGTTTGGTTCATGAATTTCAATTAATGGAATTTAAAATTTGAAATTTTAAGAAATATTTAAAATTCAGCCATTTTAAAATATTTGTCTGTTTGGTTGGCTAAAGAATTTGGAGAGCAAACAATAATAAATTATTATATTTAATAGATAGTGGGACCATTCACTTGTATCTTTTGTCGATATGTACCAGCAAACGATAAAAAATTACTAAATTTAATAGATAGTGGAACATTTCATTTGACTTTTTTGTCCATATGTACCAAAGATTATAAATTCTCCACTCACAAAGGACTATTAAATTTCCCCTTTTTAGGCAATTTGCACTTATTTAATTTTCTCATTAATATCAACCAAATACGTTTCACATGGGTTTTAAAATTCAAATTGCTCAAATATATATGTGAACCAAACACGACCTTAGATTATGTTTATCATAGGACAACAACATGCATGCATAAGAACCAAATATTTTTCAGTTTGTATATTACAAAGATTTTGTGATGTTAACATGGTTGTGTACTCCTCTATTGAATTTTGAAGTATGAGCAATTAGATGGTGTATATAACTCAAAATATTTTTCAGTTAAATGATCACTTAATTATATTTTTTTGTTTTTGGCTTTCAATTTATGCATTATTATAAGCAATGTTGCAAAAATCGTGAATCGGTACTGAGGCGGTCCGGGGCCGATTAGCGATTTTTTACCGATTAATCGGCCGATTTTCTTGACTCGGCCGATTTCCGTGGAATTCTCTCCAAGGTCCTGGGCCGATTACCGATTAATCGCCGATTAATCAGCCGATTCGGCCGATTTTTGCAACACTGATTATAAGTATCTTATATGTTTTACATTGTTTTAAGTTTCATGTAACTAGCCCGTTTATAGGACGGGTTTCGAATATAGTATATAGATACAAAGTATAAATAGTATAAAGTGTATGGGGTATTTATTAAATTTATAAAGTTATTAAAAGATATAGAAAATGATAACCTAGTAGCTAAAGTTATGTGACAATTTTTTATTTTTTTTTTACTAAATCGACATATGTGTTTTTTATACATATTTTATAGAGGCGCTTGGCAAATTATTTGGATATAGGCTTATTAATGTAAAATGACATAACACCAAATCAACATTAACATATATTCCAAGCTTTTTTTGTGTCTATCCATGTTATTTTGAAAGACAGATAAGTAACTTAACTAACAAGAAGCTCCACTTATATTGAAACTCTCATTTCTATTAACTTGAGCTTATTTAAATTTATAGCTTATAACAGTTTTCGTTAAATATTTAACAAACAAAACTTAATTTATAAACTAACTAATTTTTAAAGCTTATTTTTTTACAAGTCTCAAGATTCTTCTCAAACTTAAGTTACAGCCTTGATAATGGGCTCATTCTCATTTGACTATTTTGGACCAATGGACTGGTGGTCGTTGTTCGCCGTACTTCCGTTGTTGCTCGCCACACCACCGCCGTAGTTTTGACGGTATATTTCTAATCATAATGTGTTTACTTATAGCATTTCTTACAATATTTTATATCTGTACTGAAATTGTCACGTCCTTTTGTGATTATTACGTCGTTATGTGATTTTGAACTGAAATTATGACGTCATTATGTGATTTCGTACTGGACAGTTTACGTCGTTATGTGTTTCGGACTGAATTTATTAAGTCATTATGTAATTTATGGGATTATGTAGTGAAATTATGACGTCATTATGTGGTTATAGACTTAATTTTTGCAATTTTCATATTGAATGAATCTGTATGATCATGCAATTTGTTGTATAAGCTGTTATAATGTGTTTTATCTTGATTGATAATGAATAAGCTTCATTCATTATTTTACGCTTAAAAAGTTGTTAATTTATGTTATACTATTAGTGAATTGTGAGGAATGACTAGTAGTATAAGGTGAGTTATGTGTTGACCAAGTTAGTGTTGATGATCAGGCCGTAGTTAGTGTGATAAATGAAGCTCAAGTTTATTCCAGTACATACTGCGTATTTGGTCATTATGTGATTCCGGAATGTGATTATTATGTGATTTTGGACGTAATCTATGGCATCGTTATATGTTTCTGGACCGAAATTATTAGGTGATTTCAGACATTTTTTATGCTATTTTTATTCTGTATATATACGTTAGATCATGTTGGTTCAGTGTTTAAGTTGTTATTATGTGATCATCCTGCATTATTTCCCGTTAAGATTCTTACTAGTTAAGGTTATAATTTTATTGAAACTTGAAGAATGATTAGTAATATAAGGTGATGTGTGACCAATAGTGTGTTGTGCTAGTTAGTAGGTTTAAATATGTTATCGTTGTTGATAATCGAGCCGTAGGACAAACTAATGAAGCTAGGGTCTTATTCTGGTATATGGAGCGTATTCCGTCATTATGTGATTCCTGACTAAATATTTGCGTTTTTTATACTGAATGTATCCGTTTGATCCATGCGTTGTGCAAGTTAGTGCTGATAACTTTGATCTATTTTTTGCATTTTTTCACACTTGGATAGTTAGTGTTAGTGAATTATGAGGAGTGGCTAGTAATATAAGATGACTTATGAGTTATGCTAGTTAGTGCGGATGATCAGGTATTCAGGTCGTAGGTGGTGTATTTAATGAAGCTAAGGATTTACTCTAGGACGTTGAGCATTCGTGGCTGTTACTAGTAGCAATTGCTAGTTAGTCAGATTAGTGTTAAATGATTGTGTCTGAATTGTTGTAATAGCATCAAGTGCAGTTCAGGCTTGATGTTTTGTCAACTAAAATAAAGATTACGTTCCTTGACCTGCTTAGGCTTAACATGTGTGAATTTATGCGCCTTTAGTCTCACTTTTGGGGTGTTTGGGTTAAGCTTATTTAGCAAGGCGTAATGGTTTAATCAAATTTAGTTTAGCATTTCTGAATTTATTTGTCTTTACTTCAACTTACGGGGCTTTTGGAAAAGGGTAATGAAGCAACTCAAGAACAACCTCCACAATAAACAATGTTAGAAACAAGAAGTTTTTTTTTTTTTTTTTTTTTTTTTTTTTTTTTTTTTTTTTT
>LBNU01016033.1:110804-124388 GCA_014162995.1 Artemisia annua
AGCTTAGTAGTCATGAGTAGCGAGTAGACTTATATATGTTTGTTAAGTGATGGTGATTTGTGAATTAAGTGCGAAAACTTAGAATTTGTTGATTGACAATCTTTGGTTGACTTGGATTGATTTAGTTGGTTGTTTTAACGGGCAAAAGCCATTAGGATAATTGATTATTTTGATCTAATAATTTTTACCAAGAAAAATTAATTGTTTTCGATATAAACCAACATTGTGAGAAAATAGTTTAATTTTGACGGGTATTAATTAAAAAGTGGCTAAAAATCGATAATTCGCACTTAATGATCTTTTCACCACACTTGGCAAGCATATATTTTTATATTGTATTCTTAGTTTTAATTTTATCTTTATTAATTGTAGTCTACTTTTTAATAGTTGATAATTGCTTTTAATATTAGATTTGCGTAATTACTTACTTGTGCTTTACCTGTTTGTTTTATATGCTTAATTATTGCCTTTTAGTTTATGTTTGGTATCCACAGTTTTAAAACCCAAAATCTCATTTTATCACTATTCAATTCACTTGATCACGAATTTGATTCGATTCACCATTTCACACCTCGTCGGGATTTAACGACCCGGGGATACCTTATACTCCCGGAGAATACGCGTGGTTTGACTACTTTGACTATTCTTGGTTAAAGTTGACTTTCTACCGCGATCAAGTAACTCCTTATTTGTGAGCATCGATATTAGAGAATATCGGTGGAGTGAAGTTTGTAACGGTTTGCAGTCCACCGAAAGGATTATACTAGTGAATAGTATCGGTGTCGTGGATTCGCAACTGGACGTACGAATGGTATAAACCCCCAATCCCGAACCAGTATATATCGTGATGTCATTTACTTGCTTTATATACTTTGGTTGTATTTGTGCTAGTGGTTGTTATTGTTTAAACCACTTGGTTCTCTTTGAGGCTTAAAGTTTTAAACGTTTTAAAAGCCGAAGAAACCGTATTCACCCCTCTACGGTTCTACAAAACATTATGCACTTGTATAATAAGCAAGCTTATTAACGAGCTCAAAATAGATTTATTATGAGCCAAGCTCGAGCAAAAGCTTTAATTTTTCATTTTCAAATCGTATAAACGAGCCTAGCCCAAGCTTGTATAACATATCACGAGCTGAGCTTGAGCTTGCCAATATGGTAACGCCGATGCCACGTCGACATAAGAGCTTTCGGTACTCAGCGCCAATGCTGGTGTTTTCCGACAAAACGCGACCGGACGGCGCGAGCTCCACACTGTGGCTCACGTTTTCGCGTCCCGAGCCATCACGAACAGCCCAAATCATCACGAAAAACGCGACGAGATGGCGCAAGCACGATACCGAGCCTCGCGTTTTCCCGTTTTTTCTTGGCGTTATCTCGTTTTTTCAGTTTGTTTGAAAATATAAAGGTGCTTGATAAAAGATGTTCATGGTGTATTCGGTTTTACCGAAGGCTCTTGTGTATTCTGTTCATGGTGTAATAGCAGGAAGGTTGTAGAGAAGAAAGAAAAATAAAATAGGTGAGAGAGTGTATTAAATGCTTTGGTAAAAAGTTGTATAATAAAAAGGAATGCATGGCTTAGGATTAAATAGAGTTTCAAAGTAATAAATGAGTTTGTAGAGTCCTATGTGAAACGAGACATGCAGAACCCGTGCTACGCACGGGCTAAGAATCTAATTGTTAATCGTGTATTCTTTCTGTATATTGGCGAGTGTATACTTAATTATTGTTTCATATGTTGTATGAAATGTTTTAACCTTCTTGTATAAAAATTTAAAAGTATTTGATGTTGTTTTGGTTTTGTGGTGTTGTATTTTATATATGGGTTTTTGGTTATTAAGCTATGATGGCTTTGTTTCTTTTGGCCTATTACTTATTTGCATGATAAAAAAATGGCTTTATTTCTTTTGGGCTATTACTTAGCCCTACAATACTTGTCCATTAGATGGTTTTTGCATGGTAATATGAAGCACACGGGGTCTATCTAATTGGTCATAGTTTAATGTGCGTTAAATATTTTCTTTATTAAGTTTGTAAGTTAAAGTTTGTGTAATAATTGTAATACCTAAAATTCGTAAACTCTAAAAAATTACCAAATTGCCCCTACAAGTTTAAAAATTTATAAAACTATAATTAAAATACCAAATAAAGCCTAAATAAATAAAATAAAGTATCCTATGACCAAAAATAATTTTGTTGGCATTTTTATATCATGAAAATATGTACAAAAATATTATATGTCGCCTAAGGATTTTTAAGGGGGCCGAAATTAATTATTTTATGTATATATAATATGAAATAAAAAGAAAATAATTAAGGATAATTACCAAATGATTAAGGAAACAAATTAAATCTGATTTCCATCTCATTATGGGCCCAAAATCTCGGCCAAAAATCAGTCCAATCTCCCCAATTATTTTTATTTAACCGAGTATCAAATAACATACCAAAACTAAACCCTAAAACACTCCAAAAAAATATATACGCCTCTCCAAATCTTTCCAGTACCTCCAATCATTTTTCCCAGCCATCTTGAAGGTTTGTGAACGTGAGCAAAATAGCTTGGTGTTCCAGAAGTGGTCGAGTGGATTGTGGTGATTTATTTGGATTGTTATTTTTTCAGCCGAGGGGTATAAATTCGTTCTGATCATTCCAATCATCCACAGTTGTTCTGGGTATTTTTTATCACTTCTTATATTATATAACATCATTATAAAATATATAAATCAGATCATGCATGCTTGTTGGCTCGTTTGGGAATTATTTCGAATGAAACCCTAATTTCGGGATTAATTGAGAAAGAGGTGAAACGAATTTTCTGAGGCACGAAATTATCTTTATGACATGATATTATGATGATATAACACTGTAAAAATGGAATTAGAATTATTTGAAGCTTAGATGTGGTGTTTCGAAATTATTTTGTTATTTATTAAAATCGGTAAAATAAAAAAGAAAAGGAAAATATAGCAACGATCTAGGGTTTGGATTTTTGGGTGTTTCTACATGTTAATTAATGTCATATGATGGGGTAAAAATTGCTAAATGATTTGGGGAAAAATTGGTTTAGGGTTTGTGGAATTAAAATTGGATCGAATGGAATTTTAAATAGGTTAAGGGTCGTTTTGAAAATTCTAAAACTTATGGGCTGTTTTTGGAGACTTATAAACTGATGGAAAATAATACAAAAATAGTGCAAGGGCTGTTTGGATAGTCTTTGTAATTATAAGGACCTAATTTGTAATTATTAATAAATTATTATTCGATTTTAATTAAATGTTAAATGGAGGGACTAATTTTGTAAATATGATATTTATGTGATTTTTACTGTATTTAAAAGTTATTGAAGGGCTAATAATGTATATTGATAATTAAATGGATTTTATATGAAAAATGCATAATTAAAGGATATTAAATGTAATTAATTAAATATAAGGACTGAAAGTGTAAATGTGGTAAATTGTGAAGTAATTTTATAATATGCTTAAAGTCAAGGGTAAAATGTGTAAATTCTGTAATATGATGGTTTTATATGCTAATATGGAATTCTTATGGACTTAATTGTAAATTATATAATTACAAGGACTTAAATGGTAAATAATGCATGTTAAGGGTTTAAATTGTAAATTTGGTTAACTTGAAGGTTTAAATGGTAATTTATGTAAATTCATGGATAACTTGTATAAATAAATGAGAACTTGTTATATTTTCATAATTAACCTTTAACTTTATTATAATTTCATTATAAACCCTAAATTATGGAAAGTTGACATATTAAACCCTATACTACCATAATCACCACTCCATATAAAGGAGGGTTTTTTCAAACATGATCTTCCCCAATTTAATTAGAGAAAAACACGTGTCCCATAATATTCCCAAAAATCCCTCCACCGTCCGATTATTCTTTTATCCCGCCCAAATACTTCACCCAATTATTTTAGGCAAAACCCCTAAACCGGATCTTCATAATTAATTGTTGTCCCCAATTTTTCTCTAAATAATTGTAACCTATTCATTTGAAATCGCTAAATCAATCAATTAATCATATCTCCAATTTTTCATCCAATTTTTCTCCCCAATTTTTTCGCTCATTAATAATATTCTCTTACCCCTAAATTGAAATCACTAAAATCAATCAATCATGATAGCAGAATCATCTATTCAAAACCAAAAAAAAAAAATCGTAACCCTAAAATCGAGTGATTATTCACAATAATTCTTTAAAATTTATTGATTTACTCATGAAAAAAAAAAGTTTAGTAGTTTGATTACCGGATATGTATTTTATCATGGAAAAAAATGGATAAAGATTTGTTCTTTATCATTTATCCAGGTTAGTTTTTTCATTTAATTGTATATTAATATTGTTGTAGTGTTTATGTTTGACTATAAATAATTGTTGTCGATTATCGATTTAGGCATATTTTAGGTGTTTTTCATTTTTTTAAATTCGTAATATTTTTACAGCAATTTATAAGAAATATGTATGTAGTGTAAAGTATAAGTAGGAGATTGTCAGATAGTATTATTTATGGCTTTTTGATATTGGGCGTGAAAATGTTTGTATGAATAGATGAATGGTAATTTAGGGGGTGTTTGGATTAGCTTATTTAACGGGCTTATCGGCTTATTGAGATTTGGAAATACTTTTTTGAGGTTATCACTTTCAGCTCATGGGCTTAAATAAGCCATGAGTTGACCGTGATTCTGTTAACAATGAAAGCTTAGACAATGAAGATGAATTTGGTGCAGTTGTGAGTTTCTAATATTGTTTACATATTTTGATTATACTCTATTGCATAAAAATGTTAATAATGTATCTGATAGTTAGAAGTTATGTTCACCATTTCATATGGACTTCATAGTTCACTTATCCTGATTCCGATATCATATGGTAAGAGGGGGTGTTCGGGATTACGTCCGAAAACCGATTATCTAATTAATTTTTTTCCATCGTACATAATCATTCTGTGACCATATAATATTTAGTATGTTGTGTACCGACTTGCTCATTCTTGCAAAATTTGTGTGTTTATTTCTGTAATTATGAAGCATGTTTTGTCTGTAATGACTACAAGTACTTGATGCAGGTTGCTATGTAGGTTTCGAGATTGAATTAGAATGATCTAATTGTTCACAAGATATTTAGTCAAGTTTTCTCATACATCAACGTACAGATAAGGTTACTCAACTTATGTTTTAACCGTTTTATTTTTCTTGGCTTACTATTGTAATATTATGAAACAATTATCTTTAATGCAGTCTTCTATTGTGGTAGGAGTGTTGTAGCTTTCGCAATGGGGAATATGTGAAAGCTGGATAGTTGGAGATGTGGTGTGGTCATGCAAACGAAGAGGTAATGTTATAACTTGACCTTTTTTATGTGTATATTTATGCTGATCTTCTCAAATAAATCATGAAAAATTACAAGAAGTATAATATTTTGTAGTAGTAACACTTATCGAATAAATGGTCCCTATTTCCATTCTTTGATTTCATTTTTGGTTTCTTAAGGAACGTATGATTCACTAAAAGTAAAAGCAAATAGTGGGATTAGGGACCCTTTGGCAGAGAGTATTGATGAGAGACTATTTCCGTTACTCACCAAATCAGTAATTTACTTAAATATGATATTTTGTGGGTAACTGATTTAGGAAATACGCAGTCAGCATTGTTATTCTCCTACACCGGATTTTGTGGCTTTTACCCACTATTCAAAGCAATGGTTGACGAAGAAGCTTTTTATGGAGTATTTTAAAGTCATAAAAATTGCTTAATTTAACGCCTTAAAATATGGCTCCCTAAAATTTAACCAAAGTATGAGGATTGAGAATACCATTCTAAGCCAGAATCTTACTTTGTGCTATTAGAACCAAAGTCTGGAGTTGTTCTGTTTTATCTGTAGGCCAATGTTGCAAGGTTTGATGGGCCTCTTTGGTTACTTTCCGAGATCATAAACATGATGTATGTTGTAGCAGGTTCATCGTGGACGACTAAATGAAGCGAAATCTCGAAGATACTTTCAGCAGCTCATTGATGGTGTAGAGTACTGTCACATTAAAGGAGTGTATCATAGAGATTTAAAGGTGGTTCTATTAGGTAAGGCTCTAAATCATCTAACGCTCCCTCTTCACAAAGTTCTCATCATTTTCGCCTGTTATTACCCTTTTGCAGCCTCTTATATCAAAAGGGTTGAAAGTCATTCTTAAATGATTCAACCTGTTGCAGCCTCTTATATTCTATTTGGTAAGGTTCTAATTTCACTTTTGTACATATAAATGAAATTAGGCCAAGCGGGTCAAAAGGGTTGAAATTCGTTCTTTAATGATTCAGCCTCTTATATCACCTCTTATATCAGTTTCAAAACGATTAGTTAATGACACTAATTATATTTTATATAATAAAATTTGAAAACAAATACACATACAATATGTTTGCAAGTTACCCAACCCGACCAGATGATCCCCAAAGTCTTATTGGTGTAACCATCCTTTATGTTGTTAGAGCCAACACTTTTGTGGTATGTAGTCAGTTCTGTTCTTGTCCATTTATTTTCATCATTCTTTTTGTGATGATATGCAGGATTTATAATTGATGTAATTTTCAGGCTGAAATTTTGGGACTTGATCCAAGAGATGTTAGTGTCCTGGTGCTCCTTCACTAAAGAAGAAACCGAATACTTGACAAGCTTAATCAAGATGGTGGAACCGAAGTTGTTCAGGTAAACAAGATCTTTTTATTTTGAAAGGGACAAAATGGATGGGTGGGATAGGTTGGATGGGTGGGTCAGAATGGCTATAAAATTTGTATGTGTCGAGACGGGCATGGCTTGCTTTACCATAAACACCTTCAGCCAAATATCTATACACCATTTGCTTACTTCAGTAGTAATCAAGACTTCCAATATTATCTTGATGGTTGTTATGCAATTAAAATAGACCATCAACCGGTTCTCTTTTGAGCTATATTGTTATATTAGTTTTTTTTCCATCAATTAGAGGTAGAGCATTATTTATATGTGACCATTCCAGGTAGATATTTGAGAGGATGAAAGAATTCATGCATGGATGCAACCATATGACCTGCTGGTATGATATTATCGACTTTCTTAACTCTTAAATGTTGCAATCTATTTAAAAAAAATACCTATTTGAAACTTTTGACTATTAACAAATGTTAGTGATGATTAAAAAAAATAACTTTTCAAGAAATTTGTAGCACAAAGAGAGTATGGGATGATGATAATGTGCAAATTGGTAATTCAGAGCCAAAGCTTCTCAAAAAGTAGAAAAGTATTCGGTATTTCATAGCACTTGCGCAAATAAAACGGGTTACAATCTTCACGGGATGGGGAGACTAATCAAATTAGAATGTGATTAGTATTATACAGTTACCTGCTAATCAATTTTCTTAGTGACTTCATACCTATTTATCTGCGTCTAAATACTTTGACCTTCAATAATTTAATCATTTTGACAAATCAAGTAATCAACATTGATTTTAAACATTACATAATATTTCGGTGACGATTATATAAAGCTGTATTTGGTTTAAAGTTACATTTAAGATGATAAATCCATATTTTTTAGACATATTTACTTGATGGGAGTTCTGCAGGAACCGAGCTGCAGAAAGCTTATGGGCAAACTCAAATGTAGCTTTTAGCGGAACCTAAAGAATCTATATGGTTATACAGCTGCCGAAGCTTATGGAGAATATTTGCTAAATCCACTTTAACAGATAAATTATGGTCGTCATCTTAACATGTATATTATTTATTATTCGTAAGTGATTTTCTAAACAGTGGCAATAGGCATGGGCATAAATTTGTGAGATAAATCGTAATAGTTTATAGATGGGCACACTCCTCTTCATTCAATAAATGTCTATGGAAGTGGTGAAGTTGCTTTAGGAATCTATGGAAGTGGTGAAGTTGCTGAACCGTCCATGATGCTTTTAACATTAGGACTTTTGTTGGAGTCAAGAACAAATGAAGGTAATGCTCGAAAACCCAATAGTTTTGTCAATGTTTTCATATGAAATGTAATTTCTATATGATGAACACGAGTTTGTTGTACCAACTGGTGTGATATAAACGAAGTGGTTCTATGTAACTAATAACAAAATAAAGGAAGGAATTTATTGTATTCAGGTATTATCTCCTCATATATTTTGATTAACATTTGTTGTCACTAAGTGTCAGTTTTATCATTTTCTTTTAATTAACCGTGTATATCATGATTACATACATGTGATACGTGAGTTTAGTTTGTTGTCATAATCTTTAACAGGATGATGGATGTGAAATTTTAATCCGAGGCTTTGTCAAATGGACTGGAATGACTTCCGTATTAATGGGTTACTCTCATGAGATGAATTTTAAGATGTTGTGTCGTGATAAAGATGGTAATTACACCAATACTATAAAAAACGTTGTGTATCAAGAGGCTCTTCATAGATTATGAATTTTGTTTACATGTATGGTTTCAATTTTTTCAATAATTTATTTTATTGCAAGACTTGATGTTACAATTATTATATAAAAGAGTTTTGTTTTATATTATTTGTATCGATATCCTAAAAAACCTACTACTAATTTTTTCTTGAAGAAATATAAAAGGTAGCCGCCCAGCGGGCGGGCCTGGAGCTAGTAAGCTAATATAAACCCTAATTTCATAAAACATGTATTTTATGACTTAATGTAATTAAAAGATTAATACCTTCTATTTTTGGAAACCTGCTATTTATGGAAACTTACTAATTCTGGAAACCTGCTAAAAATAGAAAGTTAATAAGTCTGGAAAGTTACTAGTTATAGAACCTGCTATATATGGAAAGTTACTAAAAATGGAAAGCCGACTAAAATGAGTAATCTAATTTAAGATAAGTTATTAATAATAAGACGATCATGAATTCGTGTAGATTCACTGAAGAAGGAGTTTGCTTCCAATCTCTATGTTTTCTGTTGTGTTTGCACTTGCGGTCTAAGGTACATATATTCTGACCTTTTCAGTAAAGGTTTCTCATGACTCCCCTTTTCTTTTGATCTTTCATTCTGTTTAGGGTTCCCGATGCCATTGCTATGAAACCCCATTTTATTTTCTGAACCTTTTCTGTTATGAACCTTTGCTATCTGAACTTTCTGATTTTGAATCTTCTGCTTTGGACCTTTTGATATGACTATATGATATGGACTTCTGATATGATCT
The DNA here is from genome assembly GCA_014162995.1 of Artemisia annua. Classification (NCBI taxonomy): domain Eukaryota; kingdom Viridiplantae; phylum Streptophyta; class Magnoliopsida; order Asterales; family Asteraceae; genus Artemisia; species Artemisia annua. Next base: position 120,017 of record LBNU01016033.1, read on the forward strand.
GATTATGATGACTTATGATCTGTGTCATTTTATGACATTCTGTTGACCTATTCTGTTTGACCTATTCCGTTTGACCTATTCTAGTTTGACACCCGAGCCAAATTTATTTCACTAGGCATGGGGGTTCCATGTCCGTGTCAGGGATGCACCCCTGGCATGACTCCAGGGCAGTGGAGTGATGTTCTGCCACGTCCCCTTATCTGTTATCTGTTATGAGCTCAATTATCTGTTTATTATGGCCAATATTATTTCTGTGGGGGTGATCGCGGTAGAAAGTCAACTTTAACCAAGAAATAGTCAAAGGAGTCAAACCACGCGTTTTCCGGAAGTATAAGGTTTTCCCGGGTCGTTAAGTCCCGACGAGGTGTGAAATGGTGAATCGAATCAAGTTCGTGATCGGGTGATTTGAATGGTGATATAAAGTGATATTTTGGATTTTAAAACTTACAATAGCAAGCATAAACTAAAAAGCAACAATTAAACATATAAAACAAACACGTAAAGCACAAATAACCTAAAACGCAATCTAAACTTAAAACGGGCCAAAAGTAAATGATTAAAAGCAAAGATAATAATAAAATAAGTAGCAAATAAATGATATAAAGTTAACGATAAAAGATAACTAAAAATAATAAACTAGATTATACTAAGCAAGCAAATAAGAAATATATAATAAAAAGATATACTTGTTAAGCAAATTATCAAGATCCTTAAGTGTGGTTTATTATTTCAATTAAGTCCTTTATTGATGAGTTAATATCTCTTACAAATAATTATTTTCTCACAACGTTGGTTTCTTTTGAAAACAATTTTTCACCAAGAGATATTGAGATCTAAATTAAAACCCAATTATTTTCACGGCTTTTGCCCGCTCAAACAACCAAAATTTCAATCTAAGTAACTTAAAATTACTAACCAATATATTTTCTAACTTTTATAAAGCCATACTTAAATCACTGAATAATCTACTCAACAAGTATATAAAAAGTCTACTCGCTACTCATGACTACTAAGCTAGCAAAAATAAATAAGCCAACAATAGTAAACATACTACTAAACCAACATATAAACTATTCGTACATAATAAAAACTACACTACTAAGCTATAAATGAGGTAACAATAATAACTACTAAGCTAAAGATGACAATAAATATAAATATACTAAAAATAGAAAGATAAAAGGATTAGAGATAACCAAACGAGATCAAAATTATAAAGACGACGAGACGAGACCCATTCCACAAGCTTCAAAACCCCGTCCATAAGTTTCTCCACTAAACCCACTAGTTACCACTTACTCACTACAAATTATCTACTGATTCTCATCTAGTCACTATTAACTTTTAGAAGAAAAGAAAAAAAAATAATAATAATAATAATAATAATAAATAAAAAAAAGAAAACGAGATTTGAAAAGAAATAAAAGTAGCTCATAAAAAATTTAGCTACAACTGAAACATAGTCTGCAAATCATTTAAAAGATAAAAGATGAAATTAATAAATCGATTACACCATATATGAAAGAAAAGCAAACGAAATGAGATTTAGTCTATTCAAGTAAGGATTAAAAAAACTAAAAAAATGATTATAAAAGTAGTCTAAAAGTAAAGCAAATGAAATACCAGTAAAATTTAGCTTGCTGCAAATTTCGTACAACTAAGGATTAAAAAAAAAACTAGACAAATTAGTACTATAAAAATTAGTTTAGTAATGATGGGTACATTTAAAGATACTAGCTAACATTAAATGGTGATTGGAGTGCTGGCTATGTTTGACGATAAGGGTGAGAACCTTCAAAGGAGATTGTCGGCTGCTTTTCTTCTCCACCTGGAATGTTGTGGTGCGGCTACTAAATATTTACATACCCTATTTGTTGTTTTTGTGATGTATAAATAGGCAAGTCTAAACCCAACACGTGATAAAACTTGGGCCCGTAAGTGGACTTTAATCGGGCTCTTTTTCTTCGGGCTTTAATCGGCTTCCACTTAAGGCATTCACTATATTATCATCGGGCTTCGTTTAATCTTTTAAAATTTATTCTTTTCGCCTCGATGCTCCAAATAAAATTTATCGATAGACTCGGACTTTCGTGCTCATTCCAATCTCGTGCTCTGTTTTTGTCGTTTTCTTCGATTTTTGTCCACTTTTCAAATATCCGTTACCTGCACATACACAAACACAAAAACACATATATTTGGCATTTTTTGATCAGTTTTCAATTGTTTTTGCAGTTTAAATGGGGACAAAAATGATGAGTATTTACACACTCATCAGGGGCGTATGGATGCATCCTAGATGCTGTTTCTGTTATCTTTTATCATTATCGGTGATTGATGCTGCGTGCAATGCCACGTCCTTTACATTTCTGGGAAGCTAGCTACCCACCCATATGAGGCCCCCTCATTATTGTCTAGATTATCTGAGAGGTCTCCCCTCTATATCGATTATGAAGAGATATGATTCATGATTCATGATTGAAGGATTATTAATGAATGCATTATATACTGTTTCTGGCTCGTGGTTTGATTGACTAACCTTACTTACCATCCATCACTAATTTCATACTTACCTTTGATTACAGTATATTGTTATTCCCTTTACATACATGAAATTACTTCTGATTACCCTTTATACCATTATCAGTATTCATTTCTGTTCATTATTACTTTAATTCATGTTATATCTGTTTCACTGAGGCTTTAAGCTCAGCCGCATTTCTTTTCCTGCGGGCAGGTTATTAGTAAGGAAGCTGGGTTAATGAGTGGGAGAGTATTTTGGACTTAGAAGACTACACTTCGATAGCTTTGGATTAGTAGGAGCTTTGGCATTTTTCAGACTTGGCAATTCATTATATATTCTCATTTGTAACTTGTTTTCAAATTATTACTTTTGTAACCTTTTGGAATTCTTTTTGTATTACTTATGTTGTATGCTGTATATGGCTTGATATGTCACCATAACGTAGTGCTTCTACCTTATCGTTTTGGTTACAATATGGTATCAGGAGGCCAGGCTGCGAACTTGTAGTACATTATACCTGACCTTGAAGTTTGACCATTAAGTTTCACTGTAGGCGCTCTTAAGGACAACCTTTGAGGAAATTTGCTTTCAGATCTCCCCATAGGGAACCTAAGTAAATTACCAGCAGGAGGAATATGTAGACTAGGACATCTATGTAGTGCATTGCTTCCGGCATCACTCTTGATTTCGTGCCCTCTGGCCTTTAGATATGCTTATAAGAACATTTTGTTTCAGAAGTTAGAAATTTATGCTCAACCTAGTTCAGGTAACCAAGTAAGTTTGGAATACCTCGGAGAACTACATTGATACCTTAACCATTTAAGTTCACTTCTAGATTGCTAATCTCCACTTCCGGATTTGTTTGAATAACAGTTTCGAATACCCCTCCGATCATCCTGAAGATTTTACAACCATAATGTGGCTTTGAACACAATTTTTGTTAATTCCTTACTTATGATGGACACTCCATGTGTCATCCTAATATTACTTGACTCTGCATAATCCCATTACTACTTATATGAGAACTCTATTAATTATTAACCACAAATATAAGAAAGATTGTGTTTCCATCCCTTCGAATGATGAACTTGTTTGCCAATCAGTTCCTTTAGAAGGATATGATGTTAATTCTATCTCATGTATGGGTTTGTTAACTGAGGCATGAGATTGCTGATAACTGATATTCCGTAATTCTCAGTTTTGACAGTTATACGTTGTTCGTTATTTTTCCGATGGGTACCACTCTAATATCGCTTGTGCAGAAAAGTTAACAAAGATTCCCACACCTTGAACTATTCGCTTCTATCTCAACACCTTTGATGAATTATGTACTTGACTCTGATATATGAACTAGTCCATATGTGGGTTTGACGACCGTATTCGTCCTACGAAATGTTTACTTCTGGATATGCATTAATATTGAGGGTCTTTTGGTTACGGATTGACTGGGCTCTTCATAAAGCATACCGTAGACTACCGTATCTGGTATGCGAGCCTTAAGCTAATTGCTTCAACCGTACTTTTTTTAATGGATGGCTTTCTACCATTGAATCCGTTGAGGATTAATTCTGGCTATCGAAAGTATAAGTGACTCTGATTCATCTCGATTGGACAAGTTTTTCTTCTGACGCCTATTTAGGTATCTACATTGGAAAAGCTCTGGCATTGGAAGTATTTTGTGTTACAAATTTTTCTGATGATTCAGACTGATGAACCTCTGGGTGATTTCCTCCTACCGGAAGTAGAAATAACAATGAACTGATCTCAGTTGGAAGAGAGCCACGGTGCCATAGAAGTTGGAGAGATTGAAGAAGCTGAGGAAGATGATTTTTTTGCTCATCATCTCTCCTA